>MU846376.1:0-33216 GCA_030867225.1 Colletotrichum caudatum
TTAGATCTAACCGTTTCCCCCATAATCCATACTCGCTTAAAAAATCCATTAACCGTTTATCTATTAACCGTACTTGGATATCCATAATATCCATGGATATTATGGATGGCATATCCATATGGATATCCATGGATATTTTTAACCCTAAACCCGATGAAGATGACTCATTATAAGTCTTCGAACAGCCAAATAAACATTTACTGCCCACTTTGCTTATTAAATCCTCGTCCTGAAGTAGGAATGATTCGTCGCCGTATCTGGCAGTCGGGTGCGGTATTGCTGTGTGGCGGGCTCTTGAAACCTCATGTACGTGAAAATTTGCATTCTGCATCGTGTTCCTTGGCCGCAGTCTACTCCAAAAGGCTGATTGTGTAGACGGTGGATGAGACACGGATTTGCAAGAAGAGATTTGACACGTCGGGAGGTTGTTGGGTTTAGTACACTGAGTCCAATATCGTCATCCCGGCTGATATCGAATATCTTTGTCCTGATCTCTGTCTCCTGTAACAGCTCGGATCTCTAAACCGAATAGGAATTGCCGAGGCCGTACAGATACTCCAACCGACTTGACATTTTGCCTCCAAGCCCAAGGGAAAGTATTTCAATTGGACAATACTATTGCTTGATGATTACACATTTACGTAGGCGACGGTTGGCCTCTTCCACCGCCTACTAATATCCTGCCGCCACACAGACCACAACCACACACGCAATACATCATATCTTGTTTAATTCCACTCACAGTAGTATTTCAAGTCCAGAGCCAGTTGAGAAGTTGCAGTGTGAGAGCGGTTTCTACTACATTGTTTAATGTCTCTAAACGAATTGCGTATGTAGACTTTTATAGTTGGTAGATAGATAATGAGGTGCAAGCCTATCAAGTACATGTGTAATAAAGCTATCTCGTCTTGAATTCAAAAAGTTGGTTGTTGATTAGTCTAGTGGCATCAATCTTCACACCACAGGCAAAAGCCTAACAAGGAACCAGACCAAAAGTTCCAAGTCTTCGTCTAAGATAGGCATCCCAGTAATCATTCAATACTTCAGATCTACTTATGTCTACTTCTACAACACCCAAAGATCCACCTGAATCCATAACTCAGGGTTTAACTAACACCCAATGGGCACTCAACGCATAGATAGCCATGACGGCATCAGACGGGTCACACACCATCATCCTCATACTGGGCGGCTGCCTAGGTTGCGGTAGATCGTGCGGTGGTTAAGTTCTGTCAGGGATAATGACCTACTGGAACGAGGAGTAAAAGCTACAATACCTTATAAATAGGACCTAAATAGTAACAAAACTAAAAGATAACCCCCTTCTTTCTTTTTTTACTTTGACGACCCCTACCATACCAAAGGATCTGTTGAAAGGACTGTAGATGGATAAGGCTTTACAGAGAAACGTGGTTTGGAGAAGGCTTTTAATCTTCAAGTCTACGTGGGCTAGGAATGTTCTTTTCTATAGACCTTCTAGGCTGCTAAGTCGTACGTAAGAATTGCAATACAGCTGTTCCAACCGGATGCGTCTTGGCTTTGCTTATGCTATGTCATTAACTGAATAGTTGTCTGCTATTCGTCTTTGTAGGTCAATACTGCGTAGAAATCGGGGATGCGTAGTAACTAATAGGGTGGTCAGGTTATTGAATCATTACTATTTGTATTAGTAATCTCAATCACTCTCCCCTTAATTCCCCATGTCTCCTCTTCCGTTACAACAATACCAAACATTTCTCTCAGAGCTGTGGTTCTCTCTTCCTCCGAAACGCACTTGCGGATCAAATTATTTATACCGCCCAAGTTCTCTTTGATATCACTGTTCACCGACATCCTTTTACCATAGAGCTCATCTCCCCTCCGCAAGAACTTAACAACAAGCAAAGTGAATGTCTGAAAACATGTCGTACTTCTACTGGTATAGAAGTTCATAACCTTAAGATCCTGTGGCAGGAATTCGATCTCGGTGAAGCAGAAAGATGCATTCCACGGCTGTGTCGGACTGTTGCGGTACTGGTAGATCCATGACTTTTGGTCGCTGAACATGTGAGGAATCTTGTCGAAACCGAGGCGTACCTCTTGTGTGCCTAGGTTAAGCGTGACGCGTCCGGGGAATGAGGGGAAGCGGCTTGATAGCTAAGTTGCCGCCGAAGCCAACGTCAACCATGTATCGGGTGCCATCATCAAGTTTGACAATGTTCACAACATGCATCCTATGCGTGGGTCGTTAGCAGCCTGCTTCAAGGAAAACCTCTAGCGCATAACACGGCATGACAAATCACCCTGCATAATCGCCCTGGGGCACGTCGTTGACGCTCGGCCGAGCCCTTGCTCCCTTCGCATAGGCATCGAAGCCAAGACTGCGGAGCACATGGTTGAAAAATATGGTATTTTCCATGCAGTAGCCGCCACGGCCGTTGGAGGCACACTTGCGAAAGGTATTTTGCACATCCAGCGAGACATCAATGTCATTGGCGTAATGCAGCTCCAAATTCTCATATATTATGGCGCAGATGTGGTATAATTGCAGGTTCGACAGAAGCTCCAGGTCCGCTGGATGCCTCCGGTACCGATTAGGCAGACTGATGTACTCCAAGTAGTGATCAAGGTCCTCCGGCGTCAGCGAAGAAGCCATTGTGTCGGAACTGCACAATGGTAAAGTTAGCATCATATTTCAACGTCATGGGAACATGTGTATCTACCTCCATATTCGGTTTCAGATTACCCGAGTATGTATGTAATGGTAGGTGGTCAACTTGGAGAGACTAATGCGCGCCTGAAGCTTGATTTATTATAAAATGGCCCGCGAGAGGCGTCAATGAAACCAATCGACTCGCAGACTGGAGCACCCTCAGGGTGGCACGCGGCTGTTACGGCATGTACACGGACTCCGTCGATCTACTACTACGTAAGGTGGATAAAACACTGGGGGACGGAGGCGACGGGCGCTGCAGGGCACGAGTCAGCTTACAAAGTAATGAGATATACCACGTGAGCTCCCGTTGAGCACTCGTCATAGACAATGATGGACTGAACATACCGGTGCCGGCTTCCGGACACCAGTTACGTTGATACCACGACTGCTGCCAACTGCCATAGCCCGTTGACTTCTAGCATCATCTATCAGTGATTGTATACACCGTTTAGTCATATTCAACGCGGACAGTTGTTTCTAAAGACATGATGCTGAGGATGGTGGTGATATTGACACTTCTCTAGTTCTGCGGAGACCCGGTTTCCCTGTCTTCTTTTTTGGCCACCTTGATCATTCTCCTCTCTTTTTTCAAAAATCCCAATGCTCCCACAGTCGCCCCAAACATCAGAACGCCCAAAGTGATGATTAACGGGCGCCATTTACCAGCACCGTAGCCGGGTCGTATTCCCATGTTTTCGCCACTGGCAGCAACTGCGGCGCCAATGTAACCAGATGCAACGGCCGCCACACCACGTATGGAAAGCAAAGCCCCAGATACCACGAGCTCGTCGTTCGGGTGGTCTTGGTCTCCGACAACGGCTGCCGCCATGTGGCTCCTCAATACGACGAAACTGAACGAAAAAGCCCCAAAGAGGATAGAGAGAAGTACCATGGTCCAGTAGGCCTGGCCCAGACCCCACAGCACAATGACCGCAAATGTGCTGACAAGTGTACTCAGGAGGAGGGGTATCAAAGCACCCACAGCATCTCTGTACATGCGTTAGAGGCATCACCATGTCTGTAGGGGAGATGGTTTCTCACGTAAGAGCCCCCAGAAGAGATTGGCCAATCATGCCGGACAGGCTGAGGTAGGTGATGAGAAGGGCGCCTTGAGTGGTAGGCACTCCGACATCAGTGGCATAGCTCGGCAAATACGCCGCTGGAAGGAAATTTGCTAGGCCCTGGAGGGTCATAGAAAATGCAAAGAGCCAGAACAAGGGTTTCTTGAACGACCCCCAGGAGACTTCCGCTGTGGTCTGTTCATATTTTGTGAGCCGGGGTCGCACAAACAAAATGCACATAGATATGACTGATGCGGCAAGAATCGCCCATGCAATGAGTACCGTACGGGGGCCGAATCGTTCTAGAACAAGGGAGAAAACTGGCGAGAAGCCAGCAGCTGCGATGTTATTAGAACCGAAGCTATCAATGAACAGTGGTTAGTCTTTCTCAATACGCATCACGAATTCGGGCGTAAGGAAGGGGCTGGGGAAGGGATCGGGTTCTGCGTACAAAAGACCGTTCGCTAGCCCTCGGCGCTCAAGGAACCATTCGTCTATGAAGCTCATGGAGGGTGCAAATAACAAGCCGCTCCCTATGCCATAGAGAAGACCTTGAGTCATGATGACTTGCAAGGGCTGCAGAGCGTCAGCACATCGAACCAGTTGGAACCCCTTCGGGCTATTCCCACCGTCTTTGAAAAGGCAGCGCCTATCGAGGATGCCGAAACCAACGCCATTCCAGCCCACATCATGGGTTTCCTCTGGTGCGGACGGCCACCCAAAAAACGAAGCAAGATAGGAGACATGACTTGGAGGATGCCCTGCACATACGAATCAAAGTTAGTTGAGGGTTTCAGCGTCTATATATATGTATCATATCGACGGGGGCGAGGTACAGACTTACCACAATCATGACACCTATCGAGGCGACGAGCTGATTCCCTGCCATGGGCTTGTGGTTGAAGTAGTACTCCCTGAAAACACCCGAGGCACTTCCAAAGCCTAGAAAAGAACTGGTCAGTACGATGGGGGGCTTGAGAAGGTTCATGCTGAAGCCGTACCCCACGTTATCATGAGGATGCAGGAAAGAGAAGCAAGAAGACACCAAGCCGCTGTTCCAGAATCACGAGGCGGGAGATCTTCCGGGACAGAGTTTTCCGGGGCCAAGGCCAGCACAGAGGGATCCGGTGTGGCTTCCTTCTGGCCGCGTTCGCCGCAGTCTTTTTGGTCAACGTTGGCGGATATCATGATGATCAGTCAGCGAGCAGAAGTCCACCAAGACGAGTGACAGGTACTGAGAAAATCCGTTGATGTCAAACTTGGACAAGAGTGAATTCTTTAAAGAATTTGAACTAACCAAAGCCCTCGGAGAAAATGACAGAGTAATTTTATATGTGTTTGTGTGCACTTAACGTCGAGGGGCAGTAAAGTGCCTGGAGCCAGTGCTTGCGGCGTATCCCTACGCCGCGGCTCAAGTCAAGTCCGCTTAAAGTATTGACTCCCCCACCCTGCTTACTACGCACCCCCACATTCCGTGCATATACTCAGTAATATTTCTAGATATTTACTAATAGTAATAGCTTAAACCTTTTTTTTCTTTCTTATACATACTATACATATATTTTGTCTTCTTAGAACTTACCATCTTATAAAAGGTGTAGATCCAGATAGCTGTTTTTAGCTGTTCTTGGTGGGAAACGGTGTGCGGAATGTGAGGGTGCGCAGTATGCAGGGTGGGGGAGTTAACCCTGGCTGTCTTCCAAAATAATTTCAACAACGTTTACCTAATCTGTCCCTGGATCGTGATGGTTCCCCTAGTTTTATTCACGCAGGCTAGTGGTGTGGTGGTGTAGGAGCCCGCGCGGCTAGAGCCACGGCCCGCGAAGCGGGAGTGTCAATTCAAGGTTCAGTTAATGTAATGTACAGCTTCGTATCCACCCCCACCCCCACCCCCCCCCCAATCTCTCTCTGCCAACCCTAGGTATGACACTGCCTTCATTCCATTGGGTGTTTTTCATTATTGAGTGCCATTGTGGTGGAACATTCCTCGTGCTATTAGTTGTGGCCTGCTTAATCACATTGCGGCGGTTAGCCCGGCCCCGAGTCTTTCATTTGTTTGAGCTATTATATGTGATTTTCGCAGGGAGGCAGTGTCGTGCATACACACCAGCATCGTGCCGCTACGTATTAAGCAAAGGCCGAGCATGTTGATCCATCTGCACATCCGCTTTTGTATTTCTCCTCCCGCATATATTGCCAGAAGCTTTTCCCCCTTTGAGACACAACCATACGTCATATTAATGCAGTTCCCCAAGGTTCTCTTCGTTCTCTTGCCGATTGCCGTCCTGATGGCCCCTTTCCAGACCTTTGCTGAGAGTCATGGGCATAATAAAGTCGGACCGACCATAATACGGAATCCCATTCGAGCTGTTTCTACCCGTGTCGACTTATTAGGGTAGTAGCATTAGGCTCCCGCCTGTGGTAATCCCTGCTGCTCTTTAGCACCAATAGACACCTAGAGATTTTTCACGTGGATTTCACCGTGCCGCGAATTGCCCCATCCTCGGAACCTACCCTCAACATTTGGCGTCGTACAGATGATCGTCTATTGGAACCACAAGCTCGGCGGCTATGTCTCGGGCCTTCAACTGGTCCGGCGGCCGAGTCGACCCGAGCGAATCTGTGTACTTAGGAGCGCTCGTTGGCGACTCTAAAATTGGATCGCAGGGTAGCGTACCCCAGCCTCATGGCAGTTGAGTCAGAACCCTTTCGATTCTGCTGGACTCTCATTCTATTGATTCAGAAGGTACCCTAGGGGCTCTTAGGGATGGTTGGGATAGCGAGGATTGGGGTTAGGGTATGTTAGTATAGCTGGTATTGGAGCTGGTGGCATGTGTTCCATGATGCCAAAAGCGATTCCGTAATTACCATTGCGTAATTACAGCTTATATCACGACATGCTCGGCCTTATCGGTGGACGCGTTGTGGTTACCTAGGTAAGCAAGCTGGTAAGTAGGCTTAGTGGAGCATACAAGGGTAAGTTGAGGTGTCACCGGCTGCATTCCCTAGATCCCCGGAGCACAAGGCAAACAGTAAGCACCAAAAAGAACTGGAGACCCTGCATCCAAGATGTATCACATACATCGCTACCCTCTAAGTTTTCGACAGTCACACCTCGAAAGTTTGAAAAAAGCTGGAGAGCATAGAGCGTAGTGATGTAGGCATGTTGAAGGCTGGATATACGGGCGCAGCCCACTTAGACCAAACAAGTAAGTCAATGTGCCCAGGTCTGTCACATACTAATGCTAGAGCCATAATCGTGATGGCTATGTTAAGTAAATGGCCAAAACAAGAATGGAGAAAGTTGATGTGAATAGCCTTAATAGCCTTGAAGAATAGGTTTTGAAAAACTTCTAGGAACCGGGCCGGTGAAGACTCATGCCCGAGAATTCAAAGATCAAAAAGCAGAGCCAGAAACAGTTGCACCAGTCTGCAGTCAGCAACAGTCTGCAGTCAGCAACAGTCAGTAGGGGTCACTGGCACGCACGCTTGCGATTTCATCATTCAACATCACACTCCGTCCATAGTACATATTACTCTGTCTCTACGCATGCAACAGTGGAGACTTTACGTTATGGATGGAACAGCATGTTGATGAATCCTTTCGCGAGTTATCGGACTTCGGACTCTCGCTTACCGCAGGCTCCGGCATGCATCGAAAGATAATCTTCGTTCAAAGTAGCCACACGATACTTGCTGCATCCCAAGGGTGCTGCGGATCACAAACACCCCTGGGGTCCTTTTGATGATGTGCTCTTCAAGGATAGTATTACCATGCATCACTTTTCAAGGGTGTCGGACGGCATCCCAAGGCTGGAAGGAAGTCCGTGAGGAAGAGGAAAGTGATTGATTCACGTCGAGTCCAGTATCTATAAGAACCAGAGACCGGCATCCAAGTCAAAGGACCAAGGGCCAGCATTCTCCTTGTCTTTAACACTTTCGAATCGAAGTTTTTAAACTCCAAAACATCAGGATTCATCTTCTCTTCACCAAGTACAATCAAAACATCATCAAGATGCCTGGCTTGACCGAAACCGACGCGCCGCTAGCTCAGCTAAGGACGATCAAGTTCTCGGGTTTACTAGATCGTGACCCGGCGGAGTTGAACAAGTTGATTCGAGCTTGTGAAGAAGTTGGGTTCTTCTACCTCGATCTCACGTCCCCGTGTGACGAGAATATGCTCGGCAACCTTGAAGATCTGAGCGCGCTCATGAAGGGATGGTTCATGCATAGCTTGGAGAAGAAACTCCAGACAAAGACTGCCAGCAACTCTCATGGGTAAACTCTCCCAACGGTTGCGCTCGTGTGTGAGAGCGGAGTGTTGGTTTCAGTAGTAACTAACATGGATGGATGTTTCTAGGTACAAACCCACAGGAACTCACGCCGGAGTTGGCGCGAAAAGAGACGGATGGGAAGCTCTCAAGGTAACATTCTAATAAATGGGCAACACTTGTCAGTACCTGTCTAACATCAATTGGAAGATTGGGCGATCCGAGCTCATGGGTCGCTGGGCCCTCCCTTCGGTGGTCGAGAACCAGTTTGAAAAGTTCTCCGGCTTTCAGGCGGAATGCCACTTTGTGACAAAAGTCTTGCTGGGCTGCATCTCGACAGGACTCGGCCTAAGAGGAAACCACAGCCTGCACCAGTACCACCGTGATGACACGCCGTCGAAAAGCTCTCTGTTCTTCTTGCACTACCCTCCGTTGGACGACGCAAACGCCGAGATGGGACAGAACATGCACACCGACATTGGCTCCTTGACGCTGTTGTTCGCCTTTCAATGGGGTCTACAGGTCCTCTGCCCGTCTGACATGCCTGATCCTCAGACTGGCGAATACTTTGAGTGGCGGTCTGTAGAGCCGCGGCCGAACCACGCAATCATCAACGTTGGGGATACGCTCCGTTTCCTGTCGGGAGGGAGGCTGCGATCTGCGCTTCATCGTGCCCTCCCGCTCGAGGGAGGTGATCGGTACAGCGTAGCATACTTTCTTCGGCCGAGCGACGACGCCGAGTTTGCGGACAGCAATGGAACAACTACAAGTGCCGTAGATTGGTACTTGAAAAAGAATGAGACATACGAGAAGCCTTACCAGTTACAGGATGAAGGTATCTTGGTTGGTGGCATGAAGAAGGACTTGAAGGTTTAGGCTGATCGACCTTGCCGGCACATGTCCTTTTGGAAGTTCCGTCATCGGATTCTTTACAAGTCAGTTCTTTATTGCTCTTTTAAAATTCAGGTGTTTTCAATGTGAAAAACGGTGTTCTAGTCATGTCCCTGCTTAAAGTGATCCCGCCCTATACGCCCTTTGCACAAAATTGACAAATCCTGTCGCGGAACGTTCGACTCCCCACAGATACAGAGAGACTCATTCTTGTGTAACAGATTGGGAATATGTCGTGATATAAGCCGTAATTGCGCAGTGGCAATTACGGATCCGCTTTTGTCATCACAGAATATGACTTTGTTTCAGTGAAATCCCTGTTACAGATGTCATATTTTTTCCAGAATGATACCAGAAATCCAGGCAAGGACAACAAGCAGTTTCAGACAAACCAAGTGGTTCATGAGATAACTTGCGTCAACTGTATGTTGAATCTTCAAGCAACGGAAATATAGCAGGCACATAAGAACGGGATGGCACGTATGGGAGTCTCCAAAGCAGCAAACAAGTTCCTCAGGCGTTCCAACATAAGTATTTGTAGCGGGCCCGCCTGAGTGCAGACCTTGTAATCTATGACGTCTTCGACATAAGGCCAGGTTTTTGGGAGTGATAGCAGCCAGGCATTAGACCGGGGTTTTACAGTTCAACCCACTACAATGCAACGCTTCACAATATCAGAAGGCTTTTTTCACACCCCTTTCTAGAAACCATATAAACAAGCAGCTTAAAAGCAGCCAAAGATCAAAGAAAATGGTCTCAAGCCAACCCGGTCTGTTGAAAGACCAACTCGTCTAAAGCTTCACCATTCTCAGACAAAGGTCCAAAGACATTCCGACAACAGCCTTGGCACGCCATGAGCCTTACCAACTGAAATGGAGAATTCTTCAAAACCTACCCAAATCGGTCTGAGTGAGTACATAATCAATATGACATGGCATATACGGGAGCCGTACGAACAAGTAACGGACCCTGTCATGATCAGGATGGGTAACAAGACAGTAAGTACTGTCCAGGACTTGTATATAGTATGACCTGAGCCTCGCTAATGGTCAGACTTCCATAACTCTTCAGCAATCAACTTCGTAAACATTCTTTGGAATACTTTCAGCTTACCTTCACTGCGAATTACCTTGTTGAGTCCAAGACTGATCACCTTCGCCTCTGAAGACTTGATCTACTACAGCCTGCGACACTACGACTCAGTGCCACGATACTGTTCTACCGCGTCAATCCCCAACTTCTGTTAGCAGGCCCTACTGTTGGATAGCTGACCGTAACATATTACTCATTTATTATTGACATCAGATCAAGGAATTATTGATCACCTATTTACCTAACTCAGTATCCCGTCTGAACTTGTGCAATGATCCAACAGATGTAGGTTGCTGGTGTTTCTCTTCGTTGCCTTTTAGTCCTCGATTCAGAATCGGCGCTGGAAACGGCCGGCTGTCATACAACTGGCGGCAAGACTGTGGCCAACAGGTGCAACATAGCGAGGTCGACTGCATCATTGAACTAGAAACACTTAACGCCGTAATTCGAATACCATTTATAAGGCAAGTCTCCCATTTGTACATAGAAAGGCCGCACAAGAAACGACGAGGACTGACTAGCATGGCATTTTATAGACTACGCGCGATAAGTTCCATGGCAAGGTCTTGGTCATATCTCTCGATCATGGACCAAACCCCCATCCTCCATAATTCGGGTCCAGTCTCCATTTGAGACAGTTATTCTCACCGGTACCTCCACGCTTGACAGATCCAGCTCCTTCGCAGTTGCAACTGTCCACTGGAATCTTCAAATATTCACCATCCAGGGCTATACGGACGCCAACGGACAGCACCACAATTCGAACCTGGCATATACCTGTGACGAGTGGTCGAGGGCGGTTCCAGCCTGCCTAGATATGGTGGCACACAAGCCTACACCCGCTGTGCTCCTCAGAAGACTTGCGCTGGTTTGAAGTCGGAGCAAGACTGGCAAGGATCTAGCCACTACAAATTGAGAGGGCGTCTCGAGAGTCGACTCAGGAGGAGGCATGGGGCAAGCTTCATTCCGAATGACGATGCTGGTCTCTTCTTCTTTCGCATGGTGAAGGCCTTTGCCAAGATTAGACAGGGGTATATGCAGCCAAATATTCACTACCTATTAAAAGTGAGGGGTTTCCCTTCAACACTCAAGGCCATAAAAAATTCACCTTTCTTTGCACCATACAGTCCGTGTCTTTTCGACCAAGTCAATTTTACTTTTTCAAAATGCAAGGCGGTTCTGCCGAGCCCGCACCATCGGCCGCGCCGTTGTACCCTCCGTTGGAGACGTTCCTCGACCGGCGGCATCCGCAGCCGATTTCTCTCAATTTGGGATTCGAGCGCTTCCGATGGCCTGCCTTTGCTCCGCTCCACGAGATCAAAGTTCTTCGGGACCCTTCGAATGCGGGATCTGAGCAGGACCTATACCAAGTCCAGGCTGACGACGGTACTTTCTCGCTTCACCCCATCGCCAGCGAGCCGTACACCAACCCCCTGATATCCTCGTTGAGGGCTTCAGTCGACATTCTCGACCATTACGGCTCTCGCGATACATGGGAAGATCTTCATACAGTAGATCGCCCAGAAGACGACAGTGAAGTCCCGTGTGAGTGCTGCGATCGGATGCCATATCGAGCACCGCAGCCACTCATTATCCGCGCAAACTCAAAGGCCTACTACGTCACCATTGGAGATATTGTCTCGCAAGTAAACAGATATGTTAATGACTTGCGGGAGGATGTCCTCGAGGCCTTGGATGCTGCTGGAGAATATGCTGGGGAAAGAGGCCCCGATCACACTTTCTGGGTTGCCTTCAGCGTCAATGGCATCAATATCGAGGAAGCACGGTCCACCTCAGAGCTAAACAAGGCTTGGAAGGATAATGCGGATGCCGTGCGGCAGTTTCGTCCTGGTATGCAGTTTCAAGAGATAAACCAGCCTTTGCAAGGATGACCGGCTACAATCTTTGTATATACCGATGGATGCACCAGTGCAGGAACAGCCGATAGACTACTAGACAGACCAGAGTGCCTAGCAAGGAAAGGACGGAGGTAGTAGATCCTAGTTATGTGGCGAAAAGCAGGATAACTCTAGAGTGGGATAAAGCGTATCGTTTCTAGAAGCTAGGTATAGCGCGGAGGGTCAGCAGCAGTAGGTAACAGCGAGGTTATACGGCAGCCGGCAAGGCCTACTCCCTCAAAACTGATACGGAATTACAGATACCCCTCCAGCCACTTGGGTAGAAATTGCATTAATTAAATAGACATTTGTACATAAAACTCAATCTATATGCTCTGGTCCAAATATATTCCAACAACAGCCTTGGCACGCCATGAGCCTTACCAACTGAAATAGAGAATTCTTCAAAACCTACCCGAATCGGCCTGAGTGAGTACATAATCAATATGTCATGGCAGTGGCCAAACTGCAAAGCAGTAGTGCGACGAGACGGTTCGAACCCAGAAGTCTGTGGGCTCCTTCCTGCAACCTCTTCCATGAAACATTCCACATATCCGACCGCGAGCATAGCCAAGACCACCGGACTAACTGTCTGAATGAAGTTCAAGCCACTGCCAGTTTCCGTCACAACACCTGCCTCTGGCAGTCTAGCGTGCTTGAAAGACGAAGATTGCAAGTCATGTCCCCATGGAGCGATGGGAAAGTGTGTGTCTCCCAGTCTATCGATAGGCAGGGGAACGGTATGTAGATACTTGACGAAGATACAAACCACTAACCCAAAATGAATAGTTGATAATGATTGCAAGTACTGCCCTGAGGGAGAAACGGGTAGATGCGTACCTTAAGGTCTCTCGGTTAGCAGAGAAATGTTGTGTGATTGAAATCCAAAAACCAAGACCGCAAACCCAGTTTCAGTCAGATGAAAATCATAGCGACGTGAGAAGGGATCAGCATACCATGGCGGGGATGTGGTTTCATTATACATGTCGTTATGCCGGGTCAGAAGAACGGAGACGGGAAGATTGACAATGAAATTGGCAGGCCCCATAGTATAAGTGCGAGCCTGAGGAGAGCCGCTCCAAGTTCGAATCTGCCCTCGATTGGCTGAGGGAGGATCTGAATTAATGCCGCAAGCAGTTGCAAGCGCTTCTTCTGTGTGACTGAAGATATTTCCATTTTGTGATGACAAATGCGGATCCGTAATTGCCACTACGTAATTACGGCTTATATCACGACACATTTGCATTGCATTGCAAGTAGCGGACATATCTTTGGGGAAACCACGCCCTGATGATGCAGAGACACCGTCTAAGAGGGGGGGGGGGGGCAAACTTTGTCTCTAATGGAATGTCGAAGAGAAGGTAAGGGATGACAGACAAAGAAGCTATCAAGTTGAAGCAGAAAAAGTGCTTGTCACTTCACGGACCTAAACCTCTGTTGCACGGCTTCAATCAATGACTACGTGACTTTCAACATGCTTCGGAACAAGTGGTTGAAGTGAAGGGGGATTCAGCAGTTGCCCTGCGTTATCAAGTTTTCTATACAGTATCAAGGGATATACATACCTGCTTACTCCCCTTGTGGATTCGCAGCTCAGCTAAACAGACAATCGCTCCCAGGCACAACAGAACCGGGGCATAGTCTATAGAGACCAATGTCGGTGAGCAGCAAGTAAGCGACAGGGGCCAGTCCGCGTCTAACTCCTCCGAGATCGGCCCACCACCAAAACGGCATCGAAGCCAAGCATCCCCTGCTTTGTTTACAGCCGGAATGAGTCCCGGTGCTCTTCCCTCGGAGAGGCGCGATTCGAGGCGTCCCGCGTGCCCAAGAGCAAAAACTCAATGCCGTTCGACTGACCTATCCACGGATGGGAATTGCAGCCAAAGGCATCAAAAACTAACGTCAAGGACAGGATTCGAACCTGCGCGACCGAAGCCACTGCCTTTGCTGGTACCAGGAAATCCGATAGCAGGGCAGCCCATTAACCACTCTGGCACCTTGACTGGAGCTTTCGATGAAGATCGCGGCACGCTGTCATCTCATGACTGCAGCCGCCACGAAGTCGAAATGATGCACGGCGTTTTCCAGGAACCGCGTCTTTGATCATTGCTACGGTTAAAAGTGTGCTTTTCGCTGCCAAAGATTATCGTCAAATCATATGAAAGGGACCGTCCAACACTGCTTCTCGTCGAAACCCAACAGGATCGTCACTATCATTCTGCCATCTTCATCCAAGTTCGCCTGCTTACAAGACTGGCCAGCTTCGACAATGCAAAATGCCGCAGCAAGGACCTATGCGGTAACGAACTGCTTTCTGTTTTCTTTCGACGAGGTCTAACCAAGGCAACTATTGAAAGCTCAGAGTTCCGGTCTGGGGTCCATAGGAATCCCCTAAGAGCAAATTACATCAATAAGATAATTTATGAAGTACGAGATGCTATGAAGTTGAACAAGCAATCGAAAAAGTCACAGATACTTTGGATGTCTGAATGCTGGGAGGTTTTTTCGCCTGCGTGGCTGCCAGACGTATTGAACGACCGCCAAATACAACTACCACAAAGGATATCGGAAAAGACCATCAAAGGGTCTACCAATGTCCTTTTATGCCTTTTCTGTGACTCGGCTATTACTCCGTGCGGCGTATGTTCAGAGGCACATAAGCCAACCTGACAAAGTCCCCCTGTCAATGGGACCACAACTGCGTGTCTCCTCCGATCGCATCATACGACTCGAAATCGCCTGACTTGCCGGTTGCCCGCGACTACCGAACGCCGCGGCCTGGACGTACGACTATATAGTCCTCGCTCCGCCTAGAGAGCGGCCTCGTTCCGTCTCCCGGTTGACATCAGAATGTGCATCCGCCCCATACGCCGCTTCATCGTCACAATCGTCTTCGGCATCCTCTCGGCCATCCCCGGCATGCTCTACTATCCCCCCATCACCAATCCGTTAAACATCACATCTCACATCACTTGGTTCTCGTCTCTGTCCATGACGCAGATCGCACAAAGGTCCGTCGTCGTCGTCGGCTCCGGCCTCGCCGGCCTGTCGGCCGCGCACGAGGCCCTCAAAGCCGGCGCTTCGGTTCACGTGCTCGACCGCGCGCCGAAACCCGGCGGGAACAGCGTCAAGGCGTCGTCCGGCATCAACGGCGCCGGGACGCGGTTTCAAAGGGCCGCCGGCGTGGAGGAAGACGCCTCGTTCTACGACGACACGGCGCGCTCGGGCGGCAGGCGCTTCGCCGAGGCCGGGGGCGTGGTCGACCGCCCCCGGCTCGTCCGTCTTCTGACGAGCAGCTCGGCCGACGCCGTCGCGTGGCTCGCGGACGACGTCGGCGTCGACCTGGGCGTCGTGGCCCCCTTGGGCGGTCATTCGGTCCCCCGGACCCATCGAGGCGCCGGCACGACCCCGCCGGGCGCGGCAATCGTTACGGCGTTGCTGAAGAAGCTCGGCGAGGACCCCGGTTTCAGACTTACCAGCTCCGCCGAGGTGACCTCCCTCATCGTAGCCGACGGGGCTGTCCAGGGCGTGCGCTACATCCGAGACGGCCGAGAGCACGACCTCGGGGGTGCCGTCGTGTTCGCCGTGGGCGGGTTCGCCGGCGACGCGGACGGTCTCTTGGCCAAGCACCGCCCGGACCTGGCAGGCCTGCCGTCAACGAACGAGGCCCGGCCCGCTCCCCATGGCATCTTGGAGGCCGTCGGCGCCGCGTTCGTCGACATGGACAGCGTGCAGGTGCACCCGACCGGCTTCGTCGACCCCAAGGACCCCGGGGCGCGGTACAAGTTCCTCGCGGCGGAGGTCCTCCGGGGAGAGGGCGGCATCCTGCTCTCGGGCGGCGGAGAGAGGTTCGTCGATGAGATGCAGACGAGAGAGCACGTCAGCAGGGCCATCATGCAGCTCCCGCCCAAGGAGGACGGCGCCGTCAGGCAGTGGGACGTGACGCTGCTTATGGACCCCGGTGCGTGCGACGCTGCGGCGGGGCACCTGGGCTTCTACCTGTGGAAGGGCCTAATGGAGAAGAAGAGGGTGAAGGAGCTGGGCCCGGCCATCATCAAGACGATCGACGAGTACTCGGCAGCGGTGGCGTCGGGGACCGACCCGTCATTCGGGAGACGGACGTTTGGGCGCTGGAACCTGGCGGCCGGGGAAGCCAACCGCGAGGAGGAGGTCTGCATTGGCCGCGTCACGCCCATCTCGCACTTCACGATGGGCGGCGCAGCTTTCAACGACAAGGCGCAGGTCCTCAGAGAAGACGGGACCGCCGTCGATGGCCTGTGGGCTGCCGGCGAGATTACCGGTGGCGTCCACGGAGATAATCGCCTGGGCGGCTCGTCGTTGTTGGAATGCGTGGTTTATGGAAGGATAGCCGGCGGGCAAGCGGCAAAGGCGGCGACAGCATCTCGATAGACTCAACATACTCTTGTATGCCTTCATGTTTCTGACACAGCCCATTGAGGTTTCATGCGCGAATGACACGTGTAGTCACTCTTCCATGAGCTGTATCCTAGATTAAGGACAGTCTTGCCCATGAACCACCTGAACCACTGGTCAAAAGATGACCACCGACGCAGTGTACCATGCAAGCAATTGAGATCATAAAAAAAGGTCATGTATACATTTTGGAAGTTAAAATCTACTTTGTGCAAGATTCGAAGTCATATGCCGTAGCCTCTTCGAGTGTCCGACCAGGCGTCATCATACCCGCCGCCGGACTGCATCACCCGGTTCTACCCGGAAAGTACCCGATAAGATCGTCTTACGTCCCGTCGTCCGCCGGCTTTTAGTTGATTTAGGCGCGGACGGAGAACTTCTTCTTCAGCTTCCTGCCGACGACCGAGTCACCTGTTGCCTTGGCGGTGCCGTTGCCTCCGAAGCCGTTGTTAGCAAGCTTGTTGGCGGTTTGGCGGGGGACCTGGCCGATGACGCCGTCGAGGGCAGTCTCGGCGATGTAGTTGCACAGCTCGACGGGGTCTGAAGGGCCAGTGCCGAGGCCGAGGAGGTAGGCGGCGAGGCCGGCGACGTGGGGGCTGGCCATGGAAGTGCCAGAGATGGTGTTCTAAAAGCGAGATCAACGTCAGCATTCCTCTCCCTCTCTCTCTCTCCCTCACACAATAGGGAATGAAACCGGGTCCCGGGGTTTGTCTTACGGTGGTGTCGCCAGGCCAGGTGCTCCTGATATCGGTCCCGGGGGCGAGGATGTCGACGCCGGCGCCAAAGTTGGAGTACTCGGCCAGCGCGTCGTCAATGTCGGTCGCGCCGACGGTGCAGGCGCTGTCCTCGCTCGCGGGCGACGACGTGGACGCGTCGGCGGCCTCGTTGCCCGCCGCGACGGCCAGGAAGTGGCCCGCCTTGACGATGGCGGCGGCCGCCTGGTTCACGGCCTCGGAGGTCTGCCCGCCGAGCGACATGTTGACGACGACGCCCTTGGAGCAGCCCTTCTGCCCGGCGGCGTCGGAGGCGACAAAGTCCATGCCGGCGATGACGCCCGAGTTGGTGCCCTCGCCGTTGGAGTCGAGCACCTTGACGGCGAAGAGCGTCGTCTTCTTGGCCACGCCGTACGTCGCCGAGCCCACCGTGCCCGCGACGTGCGTGCCGTGGCCCTGGCCGTCGACGTTGGAGTCGTCGGCAAAGTTGGCGAGGAAGCTTGCTCGGCCCTCAAATTCCTGCCGGGGGAAAATGTCAGGAGGAGAGGGGGGGGGGGGCAAGGGTCCGGTGGTGGGGAGAGCCGTAGACTTACAGGGTGATCGACGTCGATCCCGGTGTCGACAATGTACGCGCAAGTGCCCTCTCCCGCGCTGTCGTCGTAGCTGTACGTGGTCGACCCGGGCTCGGCGCTCGAGAGTCTGGCAAGACCCCACGGAGCCCTGCGCTGTGTGGCCTTGATCGTCACAATGGCGTCCTGCTCGATGAAGTCGACATCGGGGTCGTTCTGGAGCTTCTCGATCTCGGTGGCGTTCAGGGTCGACGCGAAGCCGCGGAGGGCGTTGCCAAAGTTGTAGACGTGGTCGGCGTCGGCCGAGAAGGCGCTCATGAGCGTCCGCAGGGCACCCGTCTTGGCCTCGTTCTTGAGCCTGACAATGTACTTGTCGGCGACGAGGGTCGAGCCGCGGGGCTTGATCAGGGGAGCGGGCTGCGCACGCTTGGAGGGGGCGGCGACGGCCGCGAGAGGCAGCAGGGCGAGAAGGGTTGCGGCGTGCATTGTGACTGACTTCCTTGATTACGATGTAAACCGATGGGCTCGAAAGAGTGAACAGGCTCCTTTAGAGATAGCGAGCGGCTTGGTGTCGAAAAGAATGACTGAGATTGTTGCTGTCGAGTGCTTAGCTGTGTTTGACAAAAGCCGCCCACCCCAAGACGCTGCAGACGGACGGGCCGGTCTTATACTCACTTCTTTTATCCCCAATTCGCATCATCAACTTGCAGGAGAAAAGTCATGCAAGAGTTTTGGAACCGTTGCTTCTTCCCCCCTCGAGCATATCGGTCCTCAGTATTACCTGTTCGGGCAGGAGGGTAGATGCATTCGAAGGCAGCTCAACAGGAGGAATCGTGTCCGACGCTCTCGTTGGAGCGGCATATCGTGGGTCCCCTTGGCCCGTTTGAATTAAAGGGACACAGGACGACAAGTGCCGACAGCCAACCAGCAGTCGGGAGGGAGCCTCAAGCCGCGACGCACCACCTCCACCGCCAGGTCAAGAGACTAGGATGGGAACTCATTTTGGAGCTTGGAGCAAACCAATAGAGCGGCCTAGCTTGAGGGAGTATCGGTGCGTTGGTCCAGGTTGCGATACCTCTCCGCCTTGGCAACGTGCCTTGGTCCAGGTTTGCGATGTGGAGGAGGAGGAGGAGGAGGAGGGAAAACGTTGCATGGGGGCAGCGCCGATCCCGTCCGGGAACTTTGTCTGCACGTCCCTCGCACGGCAGTAGCTTTGCGGATCCAGGACTGGGGTCAGGAAACCTGAAAGCATCGAGAACGAATCGAACCGGTGAAGCTCACCGTCAAGATAGGAAGCAAACATAGGGGAGGCGATGGAGGCAAATGCCCCCTCCTTGATCTCGCAGCACAGGCCCAATAACAAGACCACATACGGCTGGTGAGGCCCAGCGATTGGGCCATATCAACTTAGAATTAAGCATGAGCTTGCGGGTCTCCGGATGTCGAAGGCGAACCACTGCCCATCAGGGGTATGGCATCAAGGAGGGCAGCCATTGCAGGGGTCCTGGGCGAGGTGATTCGCCCCGCCCCAGCCGCCGCCGAGGAGAAATGGCCCGATATGGGATCTTCATGTCTCACTTCTTTGTGTAGCCAACCAGTATCGCCTGCTAGGTACCTACTCAAGTTGGCACAAGCTCAGACGTTCTGTGATGGCAGAAAGAAGCATGATGTTATCGGATGACGAGGAGAGGGAGGGGGTGGGTGGGGGTGGGGGACAACGATGCCGGAGCGAGGATGCGTTAGCATGTTTGGGGATGTTGGGACGTGATTGCACCGCTGTCGCCGGCAAGTTTATTGCGATTAACCATGTCTTGGCCGTGATCACCATCGGGGCATTTGAGGGAATCTCTGCGAGCCCACGACATCAGTCTGAATAACACAACCTGCGTTTTTTTAGGTGCGGCCAATCCAGTGACGACGCTCCCATGTGGCTCGATGACACACAACGTTACTAAGTTGACGGCTAAGACGGGAGCCATGCAAGATTCAAGGTTGTGGCCGAGCTTCTGATAAGAGCTTGGCGAGCCCATTCGCCATCGGGCGGACGTCTTCTGATCCAAGGCCGACGTACATACACGCGTCGTCACGAAGACAAACACGACCTCGGATAGCTGCTTCGTAGTACGCAGCCGTGCAGTCATCCGCGAAGGGGGCCAGAATAGTTGCGTTGGGGCGCTGCCAAGCATCCGTTTCGACTACGGTGATTTGTCACACTTGGAATAAATCTGGGTAAGACACTAGGGCTCTCTCTCATGCAAGGTCGGGTCCAATAACGACGGCCGTCTTTTCCTTTCCCTTCTTTATTTTTTTATTTTTATTTTTAGCGCCGCTTTGAAGAACGGCAGAGCGAGGCATTCGCACAAGAGATGCTCACCGAATCCGGCTTCATACACCTCAATCATCACAAGAAACCCAGGCGCTGGATACCGTCGACCGGCTCGACGGGTTAGCAAGTGACTTCACCATGGTTCACCGAGGTTTCAGATGCTGCATTCGCCCAGGATCGGTTTGTGTTCTATACGAAAGCAGTTGACTGACCCCAACTCTGTCACAAGTGCCGGGCGATTCCTGGGTCGGAAGAGACAGACCATGCGAGGCAAAAATGAGTGAAGCCCTCCCTCGTATACCAACATCCGCGATCCTTGCCTAGCTTCCAGGACCTCAGGCCTTGACGGCGGACTGCAGCTTCAAGCGGCGGAAACCGCCCTTGCAGGAAACCTCATTCTGTAGCTCGACCATCCTCTTCTGGTCGCCGGTGGGGTCCTGCGAGTCCTCGTCGAGGGCCCAGTCGAGGAACTCGTTGGTGTAGTTCGGCTTGAAGCTCTCGTCCAGGACGCCGAGCCTCTTGCCGTACCTTGTGACCTTGGCCCAGTCGCGCTCGACGTTCTTCAGGTCGTGCGAGAAGTACGCGAAGCTGCGCTCAAAGATCTTGCGGTTCAGGTCCGAGCCCATGGCGGGCTTGAAGTCGACGTACTCCCTCCAGGCCTCCTCGGGCTTCTCGAGCACGTCGTCGGTGGCCCTCTTGACGGCCCTCATGAACCTGCGGACCTTGTCCGGGTTCTCGGCGACGAAGGACTCGTTGCCGATGTACAGGATGGTGCAGAAGCAGCAGCACCCGAGCTCGGCGAGCTCGTCGATGCGGAGCATCTGCACGTCCGTCTTGGGGCGGTCCTGGGCGGCCAGCCACTCCTCGAGCTCGACCATCTGCACGTTCTCCAGGCCGATGCCGGCGTCGATGGTGCCTTCGATGATGGCCTTCGAGACGTTCATGCCGCAGCGCACGGCCGTGTATTCGTCGGGCGTCATGCCGTAGTGGGACGTCAGCTCGTCGATCTGGATCTTGCCAAACTCGCCCACGTAGCCGATCCGCTTCCCCTTTAGGGAGCGGAAGTCGGTAGTGATGCCCGAGTCTTTGAGATAGACGACGCCCGTGAAGGGCTCGTCGAGGAGGCTGCCGATAGAGAGGACAGGGAAGTCGCGGGCCTTGGCCTGAGGATGGTGTCAGCGCGGAGCTGAGAAAGAGGGAACCAGAGACTTACGGCGAGGGTGTGGATCATGGCTTTGAAGCCGAGATCGACCTTGCCGGTGCCGATTATCTCGGTGACATCCTGCTGAGGGATCAGCGACCGAGACAGGAACATCATCGCCAAAGTTGCCGTACGCTGGGGTCGTTCGGCTCAAGCAGAGCGACCTTGATGCCCTCTTCCTTGAAGTATCCCTTGGCCTGGGCGAGGTAGAGCGGGGCGTGGTACGGCGTAGCGTGCCTGGCCCAGTGTCAGATCACGTCGGTAACCGCCATCACGCGAGCAAATCCTACCAGTTGGTGAGGAAGGTGATCTTATCAGTTGACATGTTGACAGATCAGGCGTGATGCTGCACTTGTTAGTATACACCGGCCCTTTTTCACTCATGCAAGGGGGGGCAGGGGGGCCAAAGAAGCATGTCCTTTCGCTGGTATTATCCAGATCAAGTTCGCCGGTATATCTCAGAACGACTCCCTGCTGTGCCCCTTCCGACCCAGTGATCCCTCTCGATCGATCGAGATATCGAGAAAGACTGGACGGATGCCGGGGCGCAGCAGATGAGTCGAACACCCGTATGCGTTCCTCTACTACTTTACCTCGATCTGTAGATGATTCCATTGCGATAGATGCCATGGCTCTTTGACGCGAGCACCGTACCAGGTCTGATTGTGTGGGTAGTGGGTAATTGGTTGATTCCAAGAAACAGATTGTCAGAGTAACGACGAGAAGTATGCTGCGTGCGATTGTTAGCACTGGAAGAGAGCTCGTTCAAATATCCCACGTTGGGAGGGGTAACTTCCTAGTCGCGTATCGCTCTGCATATAACCCCCTCACTTAGATGAAGCTAATCATGCATCTCGACTTGGATTCGTGTATCCTAACTCGGCCTATCCTCGTCATTTATCATTCCCATTGGCTAGCTTCCGGGCAAATCAAGTACGGTGGGCAGCTTCGATATTGATGTCAGAAGACGGCGGTGGTCTGATCGTTCAATCTGATCAAGAAGCTTGCCCAATGAGCGCCCTTCCAGCTGGGCAAAGCGCGAGGATTTTGCCTCTGGCCAACCTTCTCCTTTACATGATGAAATATGACCGGCCATTATCGGCCATGATCGGCCAATCCCAGAGCTTGCATGTGTCTTTGTGCCGAGTGTCCAAGGTTAGGCGGGTTGAGTATCGAGGATTTGTATCCACAAAACATGGTTTTGAGAGGTATTAGCGCAATGTGAAAATGGCTCATTTTCTGGACGTGACCCTGTCGAACCGCTCCGTGCCGCGTATGGCCGTGAACTCCGGGATCGGAACCTAGTGAATGGATGGCCCTTACTCTCCGGTCCCAGCCCACCTTGGGCCGATGTTGGCCGTAGCTTGGTCGGGGGGGGGGGCATAGAACTCTGCAAATGTGGACTGCAGGCATGTGCCGTTCTCAGGGTCTTATGCGACTTACAACCTTTTGCATCTGATGGCATTGATTTCCGCCAAAGACTGCAGTGAGGAGAGAAAGGCCGGTACTTCATCACACGGACAACACAAGGAGGTTCAAAGTCAAATCTTGTGGCTATATCACGCCCGGAGGGTATTCGGCAAGGTAATGTTGACATATAATGCTCCTCATACGTCATCCCTACTGCTCCCTACTGCCTTGGACCTTTCAATATTCAGTTGGTTTTCCCAAAAGTAGCTCTCATGGGGCATTAGTCTGCTTCATGACTTTCCGTCCCAAGCAAGAGCCCTCTGTTGTGCCGCGGTTGGTGATTTACTTAAACTATTCCACTAGGGAGACGACAAGCAAGGATAGTTGAAGCGATGTGAGAAACGAAGAAATAGCCCATGTCGTACTGTGTGGCCGGGATTCAAGATGTACCAGGGAGAAGAACCAGGACCTCGGTAAGCTTGCCACTGCCCCCCGTCTGCATTCACACTAGCCATCCACTCGGTGTAGATGTGATTTCGTATAGCTGTTTGACGATGCTCGTCAGCAGAAAGGTGTACAAAATCATGTTTTTGCCTGTTCAAAAAGCAGGGGAAACAACCAGACATCTCCAACTCAAATGTACCAAGCTGTCAACTACTGTTTTGGCGGTGTTGACCCACGACTTGACCGACGACTCTTATAATCAGTGTCTGGCCGTTGGGGACTCATTTCAATCATGCCACTCGCGTTCCTGATATGGAATCGTTGTTCCTCCATGTGCAAGTCGTACAGCCCGTCTTCCGACACCAAATGATCCCTATATATCCACAACGAGGTCGCTCCGTGTCTCCCAGCCGTCCCCTTCTCGCTCACGTCACTGAGCGCCGTTCGATCCCGGATCGCCATCGTCCTCATCACCTGCGCCATCTCAACGGCGCCCCCGTCAGGCACCACCACGCGGTTGGCAACCAGCGCGGCCGCGACGCCGAGCGTCAACTGGAGCGTTGCGGTGAGTATCAGGATCAAGTTGATCAAGTCCCAGTGCGAGACGTTGAGCTTGGTGCCTTTCAGGGGCATGGTCCCTTCCACGACGTACTTGTCGTTGTAGTCTGCCGCGACGGCGACCACCCCGATGGCGAACCTTGACAGCAGTCCCTGCAGTACTTCTGTCGTGCCGTTCACTGGCGCGCCGAAGAAGGACTCGGCGGGGTAGGTCTGGTACTGGAAACCGGTGGTGTTGGCCAGGGAGGAGGCCGCGTACCCCTGGAGCGCGACGGCCGCAGCAGCCAACGCCGCCAGGTCCCAGCCGACTTGGTGTTCCGGCCGCGTGGCGTTCGCGACCTGCCCGACCGTCACGTTGCAGTTGTAGTACCACGGCGAGGTGCTTGATGCCTCAAAGGCGGAGAGCACGGCGCATCCTGGACCGCAGTTGGACCCGGTATTGGTCATGAAGGTCGTCTGGTCGGTACCTCCTTGCACGGGGAGGTTTATGTCGAAGCGGCCGTTGTTTGCGAGCGCAACAGTGATTGTGGGACTCGTCCCGTCCCCGCCACCGGTTACAGGCCACGCTGTGCATGTGGAGGTAGAGTTGATGCTACGGTCCGTGGCGACGGTGATGGGGTTGGTGTCGTCGTTTATGATGGACTCCTGTGACGTCTCGTGAAAAACGTATTTGCAAAGGCTTCCCGAGCAAAAGATCGAAGGATCGCCTGGTACAAAGATGGCTCGAGCCGAGGGGGCCTCTTCGACTGTTCCTCTATTATAAGCCAGTGAAAGTGTGCCATAGCTTCATTTATCAGATCAGCAATGGTAGGGTAGTGATGGGCTAGTTTCGGAGTACCAACCTATTCGCAGTGTACTGGTTGGCAGCCAGCTCCTTGGATTTTGATTTCACCAGTATGGATGTCTCTATTGTGTTCATATTGTCGATTGATACATTTCCAGGTACCAACAAGGCTTTTCTGTCGGCTGTGTCGGTTGAGTAGCAAAGGCCAATGGCGGCGAGACCGACTTGGGAGCCCTAACATATTGATAAGCTGATGCCCTCGAGGACGGGAGGCACGAGAATGCCGTACGATTGTCAATATGAGCCAGCCTAATGCTGCAAGATGGATTGACCACCGCTTCGACCTGGCCGCCAACATGATGGTATGCTTCAGGTTGTCGGCCCGCAGAATCAGCTCAACCTTGCGCTTTGACCTGTATCGGCGACTCAATATCCACCACCGCATCTCGGCAACCATGTGGTTCAGACTGCTGGCCACCGCTAGACCCAGCGCGATGGAGAGGCCGGTGATGAGGGCGTTGTACTGACGCTTCGTCGTCTGATCCATGACCGCCTTGCTCGAGTAGACCAAGATGGCGACGTAAATCGAGGCGATGATGACCATCGTGATGGCCCATCTCGAAAACACCCTCATCAGCACCTTCATACGCGACTGTCGTCTGGCGGGCAGGCCGCGGAAGTGGCCATTGTCAGCATCGTTGCGGAGGATCGAAGCGTTTTCCAATTCGTCCTGGGCCGTTGGCGTTGGCGTTGCTGTGCCACAAGTTAGTATCTCTTAACGACGACATGCCTCATTGGACGGATGGAGGTTACTTGCCCTGTGCCGACTTGAATGGGTATGGCATTTCAAAAGTGAAGACGCTCGAGTACAGGCGTCGTCTTCAGGCAAGAACCGCGTGATGGTATCGTCTCTCAGCGTGGCCGCTATAGAGGCCCCTGGGCCAAAACGAGGGGCTATAGCAGACCTTGACAAAACAGAGATCAATACATCATCACTTTGAAGAAACGATGCAGGGCGGAACATCATCTTTAATGCTCCGTTCAGGGCCCAGCGGAATGTAGACACAACCCCGACATGGAGACCACGGCTGCGCTGCCGAAACCCGAGTTACGGATTCCTGAACATGCATACGGCAACAAAGAGTTCAGCTCACACGGAGGCCGCGGGTCCAAGAAGAAAAATCCCACTGCTCACGCCCAAATGCTCCCCAGGAGGCCACGGCATTCAAGGGATATTGTGTTGGCCACGCAAGCTGAGACACGTCAGACCAATGGCGGTATAAGACCAATGACGGTATAAGACCCTTTGAACGGCCCACTCTCGGCCTGCATTCGCACCTTAAAAACGGCAAAACGTAAACAGAACGCTGATGAATTTAGGTAGTGTCGTGCGAAAAACGACGCCGTTAGTCACAGAGCAGCAACTAACGCCTTATATCACATCGTGACAGGTAGGTAGCGACGATAACTTCGATGGCTACTGTTCGCGCCCCAGAAACAACAACAAGCAAAACATAAACTGGAGCGTCTGGTACCTTCCGTACCAGGTAGTGCGAGAAAGCCCCCAGTCTAAGACTCACGCGCTAAAGGGGGCGGGTTCAGGGCCGAAATTGAGAACGACAACCCTGCTCCTGCAACAGCGGCAAACCCCGACGACACTCCCAAGCACCTTAATAGAGCTGATATTAATGATTTTAGTGTCCTTCACCTGCCTAGTCTGGGACGATCGGGCAGACCCAATACAAGGTTGATTGACTTTATCGAAACTTTGTCCGCGCATGAGTTCACCCAAAACCGAGCAAACGCAGGAGTAGATTCCAGTCGTTGGAACGTCGTTGTTGGCCGGTCGATCCGGCGTCTTCCCCGTACATTCTTCCGCATTGGGAGAAAGGATGGTCACTCACGTTCCCGAGCAACACTGATTTACCTTCTGTACAATCCTCATCACCCGGCAGAAATCTGGTGACATGCACAACCCATGTTCGAGTCCGCTAACTGCTACTGCCCACCTCACTAGTCCAAAGTGCCGGCCGCGTTGCGGCGATCCGCAGCTGGTCCCATGACAAGGGCTTCTCACGGCACGGATTGTCGTTACGCTAACGCCCAATTCGGGCAGCCGAGCCAGCTTACAATTTAACCGTATACATAGCGCCGGATGTCTCGCTGCCCGCGCGCCCCGCCGGCAGAGTTGACCTGAGCACTTGAAGGATGTAGACCCTTGAATGGCTAACATATCCGATATTAGCCTTGTAGCTTTCTGCTACTGATGCATACTTTTCATCGATTATAGCTATCTCCCCGTCTGAAGGAACTTGACGTTAAGTGATGGCGCAAATTTCAATATGTCACCCACAATTCATCAATGTCTTGCCCAAACTGACAACTCTTACCCATCAGTACTATTAAAACTTAAAATCATACTACACTAGGCCTAAAGCAGGAGAATACATCATGATTACAGTCTTATTAGTGTGACATGATTTAAGTTTTAATGGTACTTATGGCTGGTGCTTGGCCTGCGTTATCGGTCCTTGTTCGAACTTGCAAAAGTTATCGGAGTTGCCCATCAGTCTCCAAGTTTGGAACTTGAGAAAGTCGTATTCTCATAGGTCTCGACCAGCAAAACACAGTTATTGACGCTGAAGTCGGACGCATGAGCAGACTTTCATGCGAAAATACATAACCATTCAACCAGCTTCTTGAATCCGTGCCCCAAAGTAGAAAATATACATAGCAACCAGCCGCGAGATGACTCTTTGAGGAATTCGCAAGTCGAAATCAGATCAACGCCATCCACTATACTTTCGATGTCCTTGTTCGAGTACGGCGTACTGAGGTGCGCTTCTTCGGGAATTCTCTGTCTGCTCGACGTGACCGACATATCTTCCCTTGGCTTCCAGTAGGTCCCAGTAGCGGTTGATGAATGATTCACGGCGTACGGTATGGCTTTCATAGGATAACCAGCTACGTCTCGTAAAACGGGAGCCGTTGATGACTCCATGGTACTCACAGCGTCGCGGCCGAGTATGCAGCTCCAGCCAAAGGTGCAAAAATCCGATGATCGTCTCTAGCATAAAAGCCTCTCTCTCCCACTGGCCCGAAGGCTGGCTTGTTGGGATCGTATGAGGGTTTCTGCCGGAGCGGTTTGGATGTTGCAGTGTACGTGGCACTCGCGGCTCCTGCCGCTTCCCCAGCAACTTTTTACGCTCTGTACTTGTTATCGATGGTGTGACCAGCGATATACTCCGATACTCCAATCTGTCATCGAGCCCTGTGTATTTCCTCTGTAGCTCGGCTACCTGAATTGGAGTCGGTGTGGACATGTCGAATTGGGGCAATGCGATGGTGACCAGCACACGGGAGGGGAGATGGGTTGATAGTCGGGTAATATCGGCTCTTTCGGTCTCTACAAAACAACAAATACTCGAGTATCGCAGTACAGAATCTTCTGCTGTCGTATATGAAGAAAAGAGAGACTGGTATAACTCAGGATTGTGATGAACAATTCAAGCTGCCGCTGCATCTATCTTTCTTTACGTTCTAAAACCACGATATATTAGCATTCATTTGACTCGATCCTCCTTTCGAGCTATGACACGTCAACCATCCTCACGGCGCTCAAGAGACCCGGTCATCTAAGGCGCTTGATCATACCATATCAGGTCAGCGTAAAACAGCCAAGAAACCAATATATCTGCCTCTTTTCCAGGAAACAGACTGGCCAAGGGTGCGGCCTCTTTTTAAGACTGTGCCGCTTGAGGCCGAAGTGGAAGTCCAACGGTCATTTCTGTTGGAAATGTGGGGTTTCTCGGTTCGGTTGGCCACTTTCATAGACAAGGGTGCAAGCGCCCAGCAAACTGTGCCTTTTGCGATCGTCCTGGAGCGCCGCCTCTATTTTATTTCACTTTGTTGTTTTGACTTGTTGTGGTTTGGGAAACAAGCCCCTCTGCCCTCTGGAGGCTGCAGAGCGCGGTTTTGGTGGGCGTCTTGATATTGTGCATTCTTTGCAGTTGAGGCACCGCACTTGAGGCCAACGTGAAGATAAAACGATAAAGTAGGGCTATAGCGATCGCGTCCGTTAGAAACCTCGAGGTGTTTGGGTTGGTTTTGCTAATGTCGTTGCCAAGGATCAACATAACCACTATAAAAAGAACCTAGGGCGGCTCGGTTGTTTGGGTCGCCTAGGCTTGGTTCTAATATTTCTTCAGCGCTACCTTGGTGCCCCTGCTACTTTACCCTGCTCTCTTTGGCCAACAGGTCTGGGTTACGTTGGACACATATGATACTGTTGGACCCTCTGGGCGCTTGAGCTGACTACTTCATGTTGGAACTGATCAGTAGTCAACCCGATGGACAGGAGTAAAGCGGGCAGACCTCTCCCCCCGCACGCTTCTCTGTTAAGAAGAGCTCCCTCATACTCTATCACTTCATTGCGTGGTTAAACCCCCTTCAACAGGATACAATACTGCCAACATCCATGATGACTCTCATCGCCGAGCTTCCTTGCGAATTGGTGGCTTCTATCTTGCGGAGTCTCGATGACATTTAATCTCTTACACCCGCTCTCCTCTCTTGCCGACACATCTACTCGTCATTCAAGCAGAGCCCAGGCATCGAAGCAGAAATCGTTCGTCAACATGTGACACCTGCACTGGCCCCTTATGCCGTTCCTTTTATCGCGTTGATCTGTTCTCTTCAGTGGAAAAACTAGCAAGGTCGGTGACGTATTCAAGGAATCCATGAACGCTTGGTTCTTCAATAAGCATACGCCATGGGAGAACGAGCAGCTCGGCTGTGTTCATGATTTTCTTGAAGCAGAACTTGCCAAAGTTATGAATATCCATAGCGCCCGAAACCTCCTGGTCTACCAACAGAGGAGCTGACTATGACATCCAGCATCTCTTGAGGTCGTCGCACATGATGTTGAGTGTGGTGAGTTTTCAATTGACTATCTTACTGATGGAGAGGAAAACTATCAGCGGCAGCTCTGGGTGAGTCCCCCGCGGAAAGGACACCATTTGCACCGCCCTTCGCCGCATATGCGACTAATGACGAGATAGCTGTCTCAAGGAATCGACTCCCTTCATCGGCTGGCCTACTGAAACCTCATGGGACAAGAAGAGAGAGCTACTACAACTGCCCTCTCACACCGGCAGTGCAAACCTTCCATGGGCTTTATATGATGTGCCACAGAACCGCGACGACATCCGCGATATCTGGTTGGGACCGGACACGGAGGACAAGCTACAGCTCCTGATGTCGGAGCACAAGAGCGAAGAGGACGTCGATAAGGGGCCTTGTGAGACGTGGTACCTTTATCACACAGGTTTCCCACTTGCCGGGGCTTTCATGCTTGGAGAAAACGGCTGGCTTCGAGACCGCGCTTACGTACCCTAGGGCCGGGACCGGATTGAAAAAACATCGTCTTCTCGGGAAATATACGGGTTCCTCGGAGAAGGTGAGGGATCTATACACTGCTCAAGATTGGCAAGAAATGCAGGAGTCGTTCAATGAAAGGTCGTTGATTTTGGCAGAAGGGAGGCTCCGGTGTACCGGAGCAAGGGCGACACAAGCCGCATAGTGCGGCCCGACAGAAACAATCGAGGGTGGACGTTGACGGAATCTTTCCAAAACTGTCTGCGGGCTATTTCGTGCGGTTACTTGAGACCATACAGCAGTTGGAGTAATAATAGATGATTATTGAGCGGCGCTCACACATGCTCAGGTCTGAGTTGTCTGGGTTGGTTCTGAATCTCAAGGGATCATTATTAATTTAGTAAGACCTTTAACAAGCCGCCGTTTGCGTGTATCCGAGCCTTCGATATCCAAAGACAAAGTGGGCGATATTATGGCTGATCCTGACGCGGCTGTCGTCAAGGCGCGGCACCTGTTTCCTCGTACCAGTCTTCCCGACATTGGAGCCAGCTTCCAACAAATCGCCCAGCGGTATTTCCGCATTCGGCGCAACTGCTGATGAAGCGGGCATCTCCTGCTGTATTGCCTGCCCTTGTTGCTGCACCGTGGTCACCGGCTACGCGGCAGGCTGTGAAGGAGTCGGTGGAGGAGGATTCGGTGAGGGGGCTGTTGATGGAGGACCTGCTTGCTAGGGAGCCCCCGATGGAGGAGCCGGCATGGTCAACGGGGCGTTGCCGAGGGACACGACGCCCGTGGATATCGTGGCACCGGCCCCCTTGAACGCTGCCTCGGCGCCGGCCACGTCCTCGGCAGGCACCTTGGACAGGAAAGCCTGGCCGAGGGCGGCGGTCAGCTGGCCGTGGTTCGTGTACGCCTTCAGGAGCACGGGGGTCGCGCCGATCTGGTCCAGGGTCTGGCGCTGGATCAGCGAGGACATGACCATGATCTTCAGGCTCTTGACCATCGTGTCGACGGCGGTCAGCAGGTCGGCGGCGTCGACGACCGAAACGGGCCGGGTCGGGAGGATGTCGGTGCGGGCCTGGGTGAGAGCAGACTCGACGAAAAGGAGGGCGGGAGGGAGCTGCGCGGCGCTTTTGGGATCGGGCGTCAGTGCCTACGACGGGGGTGTTAGAAAGTCCTCCCGAGGTGAAAAGATCAGAGGCGGGTCACCCTGAGGGCAGAGTCTAGGCCCGAAGAAGCCGTTGAGATGGCGAGAATGGCTTTCTGGATCTCCATGGCATTTTGATCCCTTTTCGCGACGTGGCTCAACGGCGCCGCAAGTGCGAAGCCAAGCAACAAAGAGCTCGCAATGACGGAGACCCTCATTTCGGCAAGCTTCTTCGTCCAGAACGGGCACGATAAACTGGGAAACGGAGAGAAACGAGCAGATGGGCCTGTATGCGCAACGGGAACCGCAACACCGAGTCCGTCAAGAGCTCGCCGGCTATCTGTGTCTACTAGGAACCAAAGGTGATTTATCAACCTTCGTGACGATACCGCCAGCCCTGGCGGAGTTGGGATGGTTTCATGCTCAACGACGACCCGAGGCTCTGGGTTTTCCTGGCCGTCTCAGCTCAGGTTGAACCAATCTTTGAGATGGGGCTTGCTCCGGATGGCTTTCTTCCGAGGCTGCTGTGCGGGTGATGGTTTTTTCGTCTTTTTTGTGTGCCTGGTATATACATTTAGCGATCAACACCCAGTTGGATTTTACCATGTAGGTAGGTCCTGTGAGCTTCTTCCGGCCCCCGAACTATCACGGAGCTCCGTAGAACGTTGAACACGGGATGAAACGGCGGCCAAGGCTCTTGGCACCCGAACGCTCTGACGGGCTGCCGGATCGGGGAGCTGGCGAGAGGACGCGAGGGGATGTTTTTTTTTTTTTTTTTTTTTCTTTTGAGCGGCTGTCTGTGCGGTCATTTCCGTCTGTTTGGGTTCGAATACCTAGACTTCACTGGCGGCCGAGGCTTGTCGAGGACGCACACACTGATGGTTTTGTTGGGTCAGAATTGTGATCGGCTTTCTTGGAGAGGTTGCTGGAGACTAGTGCCGTGAATATAAGCCGGCCTCGTCTGACGGCAGAAAGATTTCACCCTGCTGGATCTGATCGTGTCGCAGCAGTCCAGCCGCGTTGCCACGCGCCTCGGCGGAAGAGGTCTGATGACAAGTTGAGGGATAAGAGCTCACGGGTATCTCAGCGATTCAGTTTTGTATATCCGCGGCTGCTCTTCCCTTGTTATCCGTCCTGGGTCAGAAGACACATATCCTGCTGGAAAGAGGCCGAGTGAAGGGCTGGTATATCTGATCATCTCACTGATGAACGAGTGATGGGATGCATCCGAGAAGACGCTTTGGAAAGACGAGCGAGGCTTTACTTCAGCCCGCCATTTCATCCGAGTTCACAGTATTGGATATTCGTGATAACGACAAGTCATCGCCTTTCCAGTTCGCCGCGGCTTTCGTGAACCTAAAGCAGTCGATTGTCCAGACAGAAAGACGGTCCGGCAGGAGCAACCAGGTAGTCCTGACATCTCGGGGTAGAGGCAGAAGATCCACGGCGGCGTTGAGAAGCTGCAGGATTTGCGGATGGACCCCCCCTCCAACTAAGAGCTAACCATCTGAGTCTCGGGACGGTAACTTGACGCAAAAGGTCATGGGACTGGGTCGCAGTCCAAAGTGTCACTAGGGACGAAGCGACCGGATGCTGCCAAACTGATAAGAAGGGCTAAGTAAGCCCTAGGACCAGACGGGTATAATCAGATTGGGCCATGGTGTCGGTAACCTATTGAGGCGACGGCGACAAAGGACGCATAATGAATGCGTGATGTTCCATGAGCTGAAGAGTCACCCATTGCTGACGCAGTTGTGTATAAGCTGGCGCGCAGAGTGTATGTCGATACCAGGAATGCCTAAGCTTTTCGGGTGGCCCTGCAGTTCAGTCAAGGATTGATGCTCGGCAATGATACTTGGGTTCACTGCAAACCCTGGTGATGCCAAGGCCGTTCTTACACATACACACACGGTACAGACGAGCATGCTTATACCAACTACGCAAGCAGCGGCATCGGCGTGTGCGGCCGGGTCAATGACGGAGACCATGAGCAGGGCGAGATGATGGATGAGATGAGCTGGCTGATTGATCATCCCTCAGAGCCTGTCCCTGCGAGCATCTTGGCAGACTGGCATAACCAGGGCGGCCGACATGCTGTCCTCGAAGGCTGAGTGACACTCGACAGATCAGCCGGCCATTCCCCAGCTGTAGCCAGACCTTGACCGGTATTGCTGGCCGATCGCCATCTCGCCATCTCAACAAACTTTCGCATTGAGGGCGGGGTAGCAGCAACAGAGTTGCGTGTCTCCTCCCCCCCACAGCCGGCACATGGGCTGCGACGCGGGCTGCCGTCCGGCACCACATCATTGGGCCGTTAGCATAGGTTGCTCCGACGGCCGGGGGGGG
>MU846377.1:0-33129 GCA_030867225.1 Colletotrichum caudatum
CCCCCCCCTTTCTCGCTTTCTCTCTTGACTTTTTCTGCTTCGAGGCTGTGTACGGTCCAGAAAAGACGAAGCCGTCAGTCTCGCACTTCCTATTCGGGAGTCCACCTCGGGGTGTTCGTTCCACGGGCGCAGCCAACATGGCAGCATCCCGGCGCCGTCTCTTCAGGGCTCCCCCGGGGTAGACGGGAATGCGGAGGAGGGGCTGAGGCTCTTGGGAGTTTGTTTGGCCTGTAGATCGGTTGTTGTCTCTTGTAAATGCGAGAACTTGACACTCACACACACACACCCAGCAACGGGAGTGCCGTAAATGCACATCGCCCAACCGCAAGGACGGGACGAATGGCACCCCCGAAGGCGATTCGGGCGATATCTGGCGCAGCAAAATGCTACTATAGCGCGTGGACGCGAAACAAGTGGACTCGGTGGGCTGGGAGGTTCAATCAATTTTTGGGTTCTTCTTTTCCCCCCTCTGCCCGGGGGTGATTTGTTTGTTTATGTTTGATGTTACTATTCCGGTCCCCAAAGCTGAAGCCCCCCCTGTTGAGGATTGATAACAATCGCAATAACAACAACAGCAATGATAACAGCGACAATAATAACAGCAACGGTAACAGCGACTCTTACTTTGTGCTATTGAAACCATGGTTTTGCAAGGCTGAGCAGGGCGTGTACAGCCCCGAGGCCGGCGAGTCTGTGAGTCAGAGAGACGAAAAGGTTATTCTGGCGACGTGGCACGAACATGGGGGAAAATTAGATAAATGAATAAAACCAGCGAACGCAAAACCATCGAGACTTTACGTAAAATTAAATAGAAAGCATTGGTTTTTGGGGACTGTCTTGCCGCGGCGCCGTTGGCGAGGTGTCAACCCTATTCGAGGTCACGAACCTTTGCTGCGCATAAAGCGAAAAAAAAAAACCCAAAAAAAAAAAAAAAAAAAAAAAAAAAAAAAAAAAAAAAAAAAAAAAAAAAGAAGAAGGCCTGCCTGGAACACAAACCGACCACCCTTTCTCCTCCATCATGTGGCTGGCCCCTGCCGGGGTTGACACATGATCGCGGGCCTCGGAGTGTTTTTGCAGGCCGTCATCCTCCGGCGCCGCCCGGCTTCCTCTCTTTTCTCGCTCGCTCGTTTCGACTTCCTCCTCCGTCTTGTTCATAACTTTGTACGCACGTGGGAGGCAGGCATCCTCGACCACCTTGTGCCTTCTCCCCTCTGCAGGAAGGCATCTTAGTTGACGGGGAGGCGCAGAGAGCAAAACTCTGTTCTGCGTCCTCTTTCTCCCAGCCGGGCTTTCTCCTGTTCCGTCCGCGCGCCGTCCTCTTTGTACGCACGATGTTTGCAGTCTCTTCTCCGCCGGGGGGGGAGGGGGCTTGCAGCCGCGTTATCAATTTGAGAGAGAAATTCCCTTGGCTCAAAGCCAACAGACGGTCTCTGCGTGTATGCTGCCTAGCAGCATAGATGGGCATTTGTATGTGACACATCCACCCGTACACAGCATTACGTGCACATATCTCTGAGACGGTGGCATCCCCAAGGCTTTGAACCGCATGGTGTGGAGGACGACTGATTGGCCAATTGACCTGATGCCTCGTCGCCCCTTCGACTTGCGTTTAACCCGTGAGGAGGGGGGGGGGGGGGGGGGGGGCGTATTCCGTATTCGCCAATGTCTCCCCTTTTCATCTCCCGTCAGTCAGTCTACTCCGTACAGAGCGAGAGTATGCAACTATCAGACAAGCCAAAGACGGTCGGTTCCACGGTCCCCGCGTCCAGTGAGACGGCAGCACCGAAACTGTCACACAAAAAGGGGGGGGGGGGGGGGGGGGCCAACCACATGGTCACAAAGTCGAACCTCCCACAGGGAACGAGATGGTGTTCCCTGATGGGGCTAGACTCTGATGACTGCCGCAAACTCTCGATCCCTCGGACTGCGCGCCAAGACCTGCCGCCTTACCGATTCCTCTCAGTCTGTTCGATTCTCAGCCCTGGGGGTCCCGTTTTCTTCAGCTCGGACGGTGGTCTGGGGAGGGGCCGCTGTTCTGTCTTGTACGGCTGGGGCGTGGGCGTTTACCGTAAAGCCTGATCTTCCCACCGTCTCAACTTTTCTTCTTGGCCTTTTTTTTTTCTTCTTTTTTCTTTTCTTAATCCACCCCCCCATGATGCCGCTGCTGCTCACACACACACACACACACATGTCGCTGCGGCGGCATGTCACCTTCATGTCCGATTCTCCCCTCCTCATAGGGCAGACGCCCATCTCCGTTAGCGTTATATGCGCTTAGGAAGAAGGAAGGGGGGTGTCTTCTCGTCTCTTCGCCCATCTTCAGTAAGTGAGCGAGTATGCAAACGCGAGTTGGGTGACACATGGCGCACAATACCACCCAATCACCGCCACTACGCGAGCGAGCCTTTCCTCGGCGCCGAGCATCCCGGGGGGGAGGGATATCCGTCCTCAATATGATATTATCTGGTTGGCTTCAGCTACACTTGTCCCTGATGGAACTATCAGTCAAGTAATGCGTCTCCAATAGTGTATCCGTAGCCGGGGAATGGGTTCGGCGGCCCCTTAGCATGCATCCACAAAACCCCGTCCTCATCGGTCATCTCGCAAACCATCGAGGAATACGGTGCTGGGCGAAAACCGTGGTCGACAGCCCGTCGCATACTTTTTTGCACGCCGTCCCGTTCACTGCTGCGTCGTTTATGGATTCGAATTTTGTGTCTCAACCCCCGGTATCCCACCCACTTCCATCCATCCATCCATCCATTCTCCCTCCCCCCCCGTTCGGCAAAGAGGAGGCTGGGTTGCTCATGTTGAAACCCCCCCGCATCCCCATCCCCCTGCGATGCTGGATTATGTGGGAAATACCGCGAAGCAGAGAATGCCATGCAAGAAAGACCGCGCAAGGCTCAATGTATGCCAAACCCGACGCCACGCAACCGCCTCAACCTCCCCTTTCCGCCAGCATCTCAACCCATCGAACGCTCGCGGCTTGTGGCTGCTGCTGTTGCTGCTGCTGCATCGCCCCTTGTCCCCTTTTGCGCGCGTCCTGTCACTAGTGGCCAGTTCTGCTTATCCCGCTAGCTTACGGATTGGGCGGCTTGGGAGTCAGGGTAGGTATTCGTAAGCCCTAGAAGATGAAGAAGAAGAAGAAGCCGTGGAAGACGTGTTTTATTTTGGTGCCGCTAGCCGCAAGTCTTTTTTGCAGCCGAGGCTTTCGAAACGGTCAACACTCGGTGACCCGGAAAGACAGGGACGGGCGTGGCATGTCTTGTCAGCGAACCTTTCTCTTTTGCACGACACGCTCGAGGAACAAAACAAAGAGGGATGTGGGAGAACCGCGCTAGGCACGCAAAAAGCCGGCCGCTGCGAACTATTGAAGACTATGTACAACAACCCCGTCGTCGTCGTCGTCGTCGTCGTCGTCGTCGTCGTCGCCGTGCCCCCTCCCCCCCCTCCCCCGGCCATTCCTCTACGGTCTGGGCCAGCATGGATGTATGGATGCATCGGGGAGGCTCTGGCGCTGACTCCTGATCACCGACTCGCCTATTCTTCTCGGCAACAGGTCCCGGTTCTCGCTTCCGGGTGCCCGGTCAGTTGCGAAATGGCGTTATCTTAAGTCCATCGACTCCGGCCCCCCTCCCTCCTCCTCGTCCAAGTATCGCCCGCCTTTCTCCGTGCTAGACACCGAACACCAAGTGTTCGGCATCCTGGCCATCCATCCCCGCGCGTCCGGGTCCGCCGGACTGGCATTGGATGCATAACCCCGCGAGTGTGTGTGCATGTGTACTTGCGTGTGGGTGTATGTATGTGTGTGTGTGTGTGTGTGTGTGTGTGTGTGTGCCGCTCCAAGAAGGCTCGCCGCCTTGGAACGGACGAGTATGGAGGCTTGGGCCTTCTCTTGGTGGCCGTCTCATGACAAACCCATTTCCGCGCGCATTTGCGCTTCCAACTTAAATCACCCGCGGGCCGCCCAATCATCGGCGCCGATCGAGAATCTTGACCGCGGCATTCGGGAACGAACTCTTCGTTTTTCGCACCAGCGCCCCTAGAAAGGCGAGACCCCTGCCGAGGTATCAGTCAATTCCTTAGATGACCGATCGCGCGCGCGCACGACCGAGCGAGCCCGTGCCATGAATACTAATCACGTTTCCTATCTGTATCATTTCCCTTTTCTTCCCTTCTCGTTCAATTAGGGGGGGGGAAAGAAGGGGAAAAAAAAGAATGACCCACGCGGGGGATAACGCGAGTTGCCCCTTGCCGCAGTGTCCTACTCCACGCTACTGCACAGTCATCGTGGAGCTAGTAGCGAGAAAGGGAGAGATGCTTGGGAACGACGGAGGAGGGGTACACCCGAATCGCACATCGGGGTTCTTGGCAGGTATCGACTTTTCCCCCCCGGTGCATCGTGATGATATGAAGAATCCCATCCGGAGAACGGGTTCCCCCCTACTCCATCATGACTCTTCCGCCCCCTAGTCCATATCGTATCGCCATCAACCATGTCATCCCGCCAGGCAGCTTTTCCGAAAAATTCGGTTTGCTCGGCGATAAGAATCCTGCTTCTCCAGAGACTCTCCATAAGTCTTTAGAGAGGGAGGGGGGGGGGGGGGGGGCGTGTCCTGTTGCCAGCCAAGAAAGAAGAAGAAGAGAAGACCCACGGCTAGCCAACGGCCGGATCGCGTTTCTTCGAGCCGTCTTTCCATCCGTCACGGGTGCGTCAAGGACAAAAACCAAGACACGGTTCGATGGGGGGCGGGCCGTATCGTCCAGCGCACACGCAACGGTGACAGTCAAGAGCATGGGAACATACACGGGCGGGTTCGGACATGCGGCGCTGCGTTCGAGTTCACCAAACGCGTGCATTCTTGCCACCAAAAGCGTAGACAGGTCACTCCTCGACCGGCCATCGACAACCTGTAACCCGATCGAACAATTCCCATTAGTGCCCGTCGTCAGGAACTTCTGTCCAATGGCGCACAGGTGATCGGCCTTGTCAGTTCAAGCCTTACCCGTTCGGTGGGGTTGGTTCCGTCCCCCTCCCTCTGTTTATCAACATAACCTATCCTTTCGCCCCTCTGCTGCCGCTTACAGCAACTTGATCGCCACGTGAGAAGTATTGTCGGCCACTGTCTCGAGCTTTGTTCCTTCTGTCGACGACCAGCAGTGCGGATCTGCAACCTGCGGGAACGGACGATCTACAGACACGACCGATGACTCAAAGGGCACGGAGGTTACGCTGCCAGCATCGGCGCGGCAGAGGCACGCGGGGAGAGAGGGGGGAGGGGGACAGAGCCCAGCAGACGCATCGCATCGGGCAACAATCGGTCCAATGCGCAGCAAAACATTCGATGAATAAACCATCACGAGAACCACGGTGCCATTCGCCGACCCAAGTCACCTCGCACACTGAGGTCAACCGACGCCCCCCCCTCCCGCCGATCCACACTGCTCACACAGTTCGCAGGCCATCATGACTCTGATATCGAAACGTCCCCTCGTCGGGTAACGGTGTCTTTCGTGTATCTCGTCTGCTCCGGGAACTTTGGCCGGCGGTTTGACGAACCCCCGTGATGGACAAGGACACGTCAAGGGTTCCGCTGTGCGCGCAAGGTCCGTAGGCCCCCGTCCGAGACTGGGATCCTGAACCGCCGGGGCACATGCCTCTGGGTGCCCGCCGCTCGACGGGATCGCGGGGTGTGGCATGCGGATTCGAAATCGCACCCACAAACATTGTTTCTCTGGGATCTTGTCACCCCAGGCCTCTTTCGCTCTGGTGTATCGCACCGGCGAGAAAGCGCCTTCGACGTGTGAGTCAAAACCCCTTTTCTTCTTCGTCAATAGCGTCTGAAACTCTTTTTTTTTTCTCCTTTTTTTCTTTTCTTTCTCTCTCTCACACTTTCTTCGCGCTCCCCCTCCGCCGTCGTCTCTACGGCGGGAGGAAAGGTTCCGGCTGCCCGTACCAGACAACTGTGATTTCACATCGATCGTGGAATGGAGACGAGATCGAATCGATGCTCGCTGTTCCTCTCTGGCTCTGTTTCTCTCCCCCCTCCTGTGTTGACGCTACGGAGTGCCGGACGCCTTTCCCGCGCCCTCTCAACCCTTGAATGTCGATATGTGTCGATGAACATGTCGACATTCCCTGGCCCTTGGGGCCCTTGGGCCCTACTGCAGCGCCCGGATCGATCGATGGCTTTTCCTTGATGCAATTCTTCTTATCCATCTGCGATCCTATTCTCTCTGCCCCCCCCCCCCCTTCTTCCCCCACTCCCTTCCCTTGCCAACATCTATGCGGCCCGATGACTCGGTCACCCCTCGTGCTGGATGCGATGTTGATTCAGCACATGCTCTGCATTCCTTTTCTGGGTTGAGCCGAGCCCGTTTGACGACTCTTGTCCGCGGTCGCAGTGGAGGCGGCATCGTATGATTCCGGTCGTATTAGTCCCCAGAAGCTCAGCGCGTTTGACCCTGCCTGCGGCTAATACCCCCCCCTTGTTTTATCTCATTCTCCTCTTCCCTCTTCTTCTCAACGGCTCAGCTTCGCGTGGGTTCGAAATCTCTCGATTACCGAAGCCACTACCCGCCTCCTCGTCGTGTTGCATGGATCGATCGATTGTCAGGCGGAGAGGCCCGACCACGACCAAGTCCCGTTCGGCTGCGAGCCACTACTCCTTTTGTTTGCGCGTCTTCGCGCCATCGTCGTCTGCTACCTCGGCGCCGATGCGAAGATGCATCTCGCGTCCTGTACCCGGGCCTTTCTCCAGGACTTCTCCAACTTGTGCTCCAGCTTGATCCACATCCTGGCCTCTGCTCCAGTCAGGAATGCCCGAGTCCCATATTTGTTCATCGCCGATTCGGCCTCGAAGTCGCCTCTCCGTAAGTCCGCCCCCCCTCCCTCGCGCCAAAGACCCTCCCAAGCTCTTACAGGGACGAGGGGGGTCTGTGTCCTGGGGGAGAAATTCATCAACCGGGGCGTCGTCAACACTGGAACAACCCACGCGGGTCGATGCCTTGGACAGTCCATTCTGGCAGATGAGCCAAGGGCCTCTGAATACCACCCTCGCGGATTCTAGACCATCACCGACCGCATCAGCATTTCTGGTGACATTGTGGGGGCGTGCCGGGCTGCCAGCTTTCCCAGCTTTTTGGTCCCCCCCCCCAAGATGCTCCGCATTTCTTGCTTCTTGACGGACAGACCCCGGTGCGGCTCGGTGCAGTCCAGTCCTGTGCTTTCCTTCATTTTCATCTTGTCTTTGTTTATTTATGCATCTTCTCCCAGTCCCCTTGCAAGCGAGCTGTTCTCCAGCCGGTGGAACCCCTGCAGCTCCGGGCTTGTCTTGTCTTGTCGGCGGCGTCGTTGTTGGCAGTCCAACCGGCCATGACCGACAATCTCTTTCTTGGGGGCTTTTTTCATGCACACGTTTGTCTGGATGGGGTCCGTGGAATCGCCGCTGGCCTCTCTTAATGAATTCCGCGTTCCATCTCGGCTGCCGATATGTCTGCCGCGCTTGGGGCGAACAAGCGTTGAGGACGTCGTGTGCGTTGATTGATTGCCGAGAGGTGTTTGATGCCTCCACCATCGAGCTCAAGGCCACGTCCGGGCGTCGTCGGAATGTTTCTCGACACCCAACCTCCTCACCTCCGGCTAGCCCCTTCCAGGTCCGAGATGGGGGGGCCCTACGAGCCCCAGGCGGCGATGACGGCCGACGGAGACACGGCACATCGAATGCCCAGGCGGATCTTTGACCGTCTCCGAAAATAACTGACTGCCGAGATGGCAGGTGTATCCTGTCTAACCAGGTAGCTTGATGCAGTCGCTTTGGCCAGCTTGTACGAACTGCGCGCTAGGCGCGCCATGTCTCCTCGTTATAGCAATACCGACTTTTCCTTCCGTACAACCCCCCCCCCCCCCCCTTCCACCCACGCCCGTTGTCCGCGTCGAGTTCCATCTCACGATAGTTGCAAAGAGACGTCGTTCCCACACAGAGCACATACTCCCGCCAACGCTACGGACCTTAGGCCCAAACGGGAGGGACGCTAGTTTTACCCGGGCTTCTTAACCGTTGACTAGGGGAGGGGTGCGCACGCTTGTGGGATCTTCGGGCCTGGAAGCGGCGTCGACCCGACGGCATGCGGCGCCAATGTACGATGATGACAGCCCACTCGCACCTGACCGCCGGGAGGGCAGATTCGAGGGCCCCTTCTCGATCCTCGACCTTGATTTGGACCCTGAAGATCTGGGTTTTGGCTGTACGTTCTCGAAGCCCGATGACGATGGGCGTGTGCGTTCGGAAAAAGCTGGCACCCATCGGGTCGCCAAGACGGGCTGGCCCTTTCGGTCGTGCAGGACGAGACGGGCTGGATTGTGCCGTCACGGCCGTCATGACACGGCAGACCGCGTCGCCCTTGGTGCGAGAGCATGGCTGGGCTCTTTCATCTGTACATGCCCAAGGGATATGGGGTCGCCATGATTGATTGGTAAGGTGGACAAGGTTAATAAGACTGTTCATGATGGTGAACACGCGCTCGGGCGACAAAAAACAGGGCTGGCTGCCATATCACCAAAGCACTACGAATGCTATCGATTCATGAGCCCCCATCATGGTCTTATGTTTCGTGCCTTGGCTTTACGAATGCCCCTGATGACTCACAAATCGGCCTTTCTATTTTTATTTTTATGAAATGTTAGATGGCTTTTTGATGCGGCGGCAGGACATCATATGGGGAAATGGCCCTATTTCTCTGTCACCTGAGTGGGATCGTAGAGGCTACACTACTTAAACTAGTTATAGTTAGCGGGTCGACGGAACTAGTCTGAGATGGAGCGTCTGGTCTGGGATAGACTAGTGCAAGAGCCGTAATTCCAGCCCTCTGATGCAGGGCGAAGTGGTCACGTGTCACACGACGTGGCATGGCCGACGAGGGGTCCCAGCCAGAGCATTTCGGACCTTGCTGGACCCTGCCGGCATGAGACGCGTACAGAGGTGCCAAAACACAGTTCGCAAGCGCCATATCGGGACATTGCGCCCGACCTCAATTTTTCACATCTGCCGTTTTGACAAAGTGAGGGTCCGGGTTCGTGGTTCTCTCGATGCCGCAACCGCCCCGCGGTGCCCCGCTCCGGTACAGCGGGGCCGCGGTGCCCGCAGGTTTCCACGGAGGATATGTTCCGGATGAAGAAGATTCCAGCAAAACGATGCATAGGCGAAGAACAATGCTCGGCAGCTCGCGTAGCCAGCATGAGGCGGGCACGGTTTCCGGTCATTTGATTTCTTGTGCTACAGACCCCACGGGACCATAATCTTGACTTTGGTTGGAACGGCAGGGTAGCGAAATTCAGGCCACGTAGCCGAAGGGGAGTGAGCGAAGGGTTTGATGCGAAATCCAGACGGTTTACGGGTTGTCCACCATTGATTCCCCCGCCCATCCGGCGCTCCTCGCCGAAGCCGGTGGAAGGTTGGCCCTGGGATATTTTCAATAAGAGCCTACCAGACGCGGCATCCATGCACCTTGTCCATACCGGCATGCCGAATCGAGATCGCTGCCAGGCGAGCTGGAAATGGTTCGCGCCATCCTTGGTCCGTTTTCTAGCGTTGAGAACAAGCCAGTCGGTAATTGCTTCGTCGGGCCTGATGAGCGATCGAGATGACATCCACGTGATCCCTCTCGGATTGGCTAGAGATCGACCAGCCAGTGAGCCGTTCGTTGGTCCTGTCATTCCGTCCTTGGAGATGCTACTGGTTAGTCCAAACTTTTGCCAAGGACTTGCCGCTGCAATCATATATCAAAGATGCTGCATTCTGACATAACCCCACTTCGGCAATGCAAAAGAAAGGTACATCGTATGAATAAAACGAATAGTGGACGAGCCTTGAGTTCCTCGCCGGTAGCTAAACCCTTTCGAAAGGCTGTCTCCTTGATTAGTGGCGATGTGGCACGAGTTGCGTGTACCCCTCTCGCCCGATGTTTGCGGGGGCGGCTAGGGATATGATATATCAGGAAGGGGAGAGTGACGGCTGACAGCCCGGCAGCAGCGGAAGCTTTCCGAAGATCGCCATCAGATTTGATTCGAAACAAACGATGATTTGCTTCAGGAATTGAGATGCCGGCATTGATAATCCGTGTTCAGCAAAGCATGGCTTTTTTGAATAGTCAACCAGCCGCTGGGCCCCTTGATTGAGGCTCACTTCTTCGTCCTCCTTCCGTGGGCGGAAAGAATAGTTGGGGACCGAGGTAAAACGCAACAGTTTATGGGAATGTACGAACGGCTCTGTGGTGACGACAGCAATTGCAGTCTCTGACCTTGATTATCACATCGTTTCCAGGCTAACTTGGGTCAACTATCACAGGCTCTCAGAACAGACCAGGTGTTCATTGTAGCTTGAAGGTCTTCAGTGCTGTTTGGTTCCAATCTTTCGAAACTGTGGTAGCCTTGATCCACCGATAACTGCGGATGGATTGCCCAAGCAGTTTGGATGAATGACATCTTCTTCTGAACTCTGTTATCGGCATATTCGGAAGTTTTGTCATGTGTAGGCCTTCTCCCACTACTCACACGACTTTTCAGGCTCTATGTGCTGTCTACATATGCTCTGATATCCTTGCCTTTGTCGATGCGATAGGATGGTCAGAGATACGGCTGCGTCAGAAAGTAAGACTTGCGTCTTTTTGCTCCAGAAAAGAACAAGCGACATTGCCTTCCATGATGCAGTTGTCAGCAATGCCGCAGCGATGCTATTCCATGTCGCGTATTGTGCCGCTCTAGTATTGACGTGTCGTGTCTGGAAACTTGTGCTAGAAGTTCGGGTTGTTTACCTATTCGCGGGTCTTGAAGAAACCCTTGCAATAAATGATGACGTCTTGCCAGACTCTTCCCGAGAGCATCATCCATGCCGGGGACGATGGATACATGTACCATCTTTGATTCTGCGCCTTATTTCCCTGTGAGGCAACTGCCTCGGCAAGACTCCGGAACTTGCAAATTCTTGTTGTTTCTTGGAACGGACCTTACAGAGAGACCTCCAGTACGATTATGCAGTCTAGGGTGTTGTTGGATTGTCGAGCTGGTAGTTGTGGGAAGAAACTGCCTTGTGGGAAGAACAAGGCGATGAAAACGGCCAAAAGCGGGAAACGCTTGATCATCAACGTTGCTTGAGTAGCTTTGCCCACCGTACGTTTCATTCCTGTGTTGCCTTGAAAACCAGTGGTAGGGGACTGCAGACCACAAAGCTCGCGAGGGGATGCAACTGCAAGCCTCGACGTTTTAAAGTAACAACGCATGTCAGCCCGAAATATTTGATTGGATAGATGTATTGCTGTGCAGCATGTCAATTGGAAGCTGGGCCTGTTAGATTTATCATTAGTTGTGGTTGATCCTGCTGCTCGTCAAGAGTAGACCAGAGCACGATAGTAGTTCCATTTATCTGGCCTTGCAACAGCTACTATTGGAGTCCGACCAAGCAACAAACCTTAGGGTAAAGAAAAATTGGCCGCGGCACTTCTAGCGGTGTTCAAAAGCCGATTTTTGTCCCTGCTAACATCCACACCAAGGCGAATGATCTTCCTTATGCATCACACTCGATCGCTGATTTGCCCATGACATGATATCTCATGCCTCACTTCGAGCCTGAATGGTATGATAGCAATTCCCTTTTGATAATGCTTGAGCCAAGCCTACTGAAGAGACGTTACAAGTTCACGCTACCATCAAGGGTTGTGAACAAGTCATCGCCCAATGTACGAACACACGGCGATTTACTCGCCCACTTTGACGGCCCAAGCAGAGATACCCGAAAGATGCAGTTGTCAAACTCTAAACGGTTCAAGGACGGAAACATGCTGAGTTGGAAGTAGTAATCTTTGCTTTAATATCTACATGAACAATGTTTTCTTCCCTCCACATGAATGGGACGTCCCGTCATATGTCGTCTAATGAGAATTGTGCCTGTTGAAACCTTTGAACCAAAAACGAAAGATTTACTCGAGGTTGAAGAAGCTGGGGCCGGTGTAGTTCTCGACCCAGGCGTTGGGCTCGTAGGTGATGACGAGCTCGGAGCTGGGGAGCTCGTGGGAGCCGGTGCGGTTGCTGAGGGGGCTGACCTGCTGGGAGACGCTGAAGGAGGCGCCCCCCTCGTTGCGGACGAAGTCGAAGGTGCGGGAAGAGTTGTTGCATCCGGCGCCGATGACGTTGGGGATGACGTTGGGGCCGCCGGCGCCGGGGATGGCGGAGACGTACTTCTCGCAGCGGACGGGGATGGTCTCGCCGGGCTGGGTGACGTTGAAGGCGATGCTGAAAGAAGCGCATTAGTGAACCGAGTTGCTGTTGCCGGGACGTGCCCGGGGAAACTTACATGCACTGGGTGCTGTGCTTGATGCAGCCGGCGGTGAAGTTGGAGACGCTGTACTCGACGGCGCGCACGTCAATGACGGCGGCGGCGGCGACAGCGGCGGAAGAGAGGATGGCGGAGAACTTCATGTTGGCGGCTTGTGGAGGTTGGTGTATGTATCAAGAGATGGGTGTATTGGTGAGTTGATGGTTGGAGGAGCTGATTGCTGGTGTGATGCAGAATCCAAAGTCGGTGAAAGACGACGACACTGACAGCATTATATACCTGTATCCGTACGGATATTTTAGTTTGGATAACTGGCCCTGGTTAATACGAGGAGTACCAAGGTTGTCTGTCCATTGGCGGCAATGATTATCGTCAACAGCGATCAGTGGGCCTCCAACCCGGCCGGGCTCGGGTTCTACCCACGGACCGAGCTACCTGGTTTACCAGGTAACGGGTGGGACGTCATAGTCTTGGCCTATGGAAAGCAAACGAAACGTATAAACTGCCTGGCTCAGCATGAATAGAAACCCAATTCTTGGGCCGTTTCGTCACACAGCCGGCGGTTTTTTTTGCCGCTAGAACTCAAGTCTTCGATGAGGCAAGTGTTGGAAAGCCTGTGAAGGTAACCCGAAAAAGCAGCCTTTGCGCGCCCGGAATTTGGTCATTTCGCTCAGAGGATGGCATCGAGTTAGCCTAATTCCCCCCCCCCAAAAGGGGTTGAGGACACTCTCTCCGAAAAGGGGGGGGGGGGAGCTGTCATTGAACCTCTTCCCAACCCAACCCTAGCATGTCCACTGTACTGTTGATCCGAACTGCCTTCGGGCATTTGGTCAACCTCGGGTAGTTCCATAATTCTCTCCTTTGGATGGGTCCGGGTCCTGTGGTCGACTTCCGCCGAATCAGACGAACATCAATATGACTGCTTTTTATTGGGTAACCCCACACAGTTCTCCCTGGAGTGGCGCAGTGGGACCATCAGTAGCGTTCAGTTTATCTATTTTGGGCAACTTGCATGACGGGATCCCTGGCTACGGAAATAATCTGGCATCCCCGAAGGTTCTTTCAGCCCAAGAAGGTGGACTTTACGCAAGCCAAGCTTTCTGGCGGCATGGATGAGCCGGGCTGATGCGCACCCTATGCATAGGCGTTGTGTATTCCCTTACGAACATTGGACTCGCCGGCAGCTGATGTTCGTGTTCAAATGTACATGACTGCCATCCGATGAATCCTTGAGCCGATCTTTGAGGAACGCATTGGAACGTCGACCATGCTTTGTTTTCCATGTTCGTATACACACCTAAGCAAATATAGAACCACGAGAAATAATACTCAGATTCTATCCCTGAATGCATCAGCGCTAAGCCGCTATTCTACGCAGACTCTTCATCGCAGAGTCAAGACTCAGGTGACTCCGGCTCCCAAATAGTGCTTGTATCAGAACGGTACTGAAAAGCATACATAGCGACGTTGTATACCTATGTCTACTGTTCCACATCCATCAAGATTTCGGGTGTCGTGCCGCCTCCAGTCCCCGGGGGAACCGTCAACTCTATACGAGATCCGCGCCCACTGGCTCGGGGCTTATGGCAAATATAGTTAGGGCACCGCCTATCAGTCACTGGCGGGGATAGCACAAGAATGTATGAGCACATGCTGAATGACGTTATTGTCACGGCCAATTCAGGTTCGGAAACGTAACTAGGTCAATCCAATGAGCCCTGACCAAACTACCTATGTGCCGACTGGGTTTGGTGCGACCTCTCGCTCGAATTTTACTCCGTAGAAGCCGAAGAAAGCGAGAATTTAGCAACGACATCGCGCTCGTGTAAAGATTCGGCATAACTTGACTCATGGGCTGGGGTCACTGGCACCCAGAGGCAGCCTTCTTGCATGGGCCGCTGACCGACGGCATCGTCTGTACGGTTATAAATAGTTTCCCACATTACAAACAATCGCCGTGGCGGTGGGAGTGAAGCCCCGAGGATCCGACCGGTCACTGTCTGGCTGCCCGGGGCTGTATTTGACTTTTTTTTTTATAGCTCGGGAGGCATGTTCTCTGAACGAGGCGGTGAGATAGGTGGGCATGAACAACTCCACCTACTACTATTGCATCCAGACAATTCCCTGCCGAGGCACCGACAACGGGTTTTGTTGTGCAACGAACATATGGAGCGGCGGCTGGGTTTCTTCGTATTGCAAAACATGCCACCGCCATCGTGGTCCCGTTCGGATTTTGACCGCACAGGGTGGATTTCGGACGAGGTCGTCCTCGGGTAATTGGTCGCTTTCCAAATATACAGACACTACGCAGCTTGGTCTGTTTGTAACCTTGTGCGGATCCTCCATGGATGCACGGCTCCTGAGCCGATTATCCGTACAGTGTATCTCTTTGATCCTTTTGCCATGATTAGGAGTTCTCATGTCAATCATCTATGTCAAACACTTTCGACCCCAGAAATACACCCCGAGAACAGTACCCCGATGCATTGTCCCATTAGCAGCCTGAGACAAGTCCTCAACTACGTTGTTAGTTAAAACTTGCTATAGTGAGTTCAGTAGGGTTACATTACAATCAGCAATGGTTAACAACTGTGGGCAGTGTTCACGTTCTATATCTATGCCTAAACTATTAAACCTTTTTATATTAGTGCCATAGTGTATGTACTATCTATTTACATAAATTCTACTATATTCCTCCCCTCTTTACGTCAAGCATTCTTAAAAATATACATAATATTACATTAAGTTAAGAGGAATTCTATTTTCTCTATATTTAGATATCCCTTCGTATTATAAGAAATCTTGTTACAGAGAGAGTAAAAGCTAGTTAATACTTTGAAAAAGAACACGAGACTCTCATACACTCTGAAAAGGAGAATTTTGCTCTGATAAGACTGGAGCATGCGCCGAGGGGGAATCGAACCCCCGGCTCCCCGACGCTGCTTGATGGCAACGGAGAATTTTACCACTAAACCATCGGCGCGTATTCACAATGGCTTTATACTTGTCCTTGTGTATCGAAGCCCGGGTGGGAGACGAGGATGGGGACCAGGTCAGTCCTACGTCGGCGAAGGTGGCATCAAAGTAGAGGATAGGGGTCTTGGTGTTGCCCGCTTGTAGTGCCGTTTTACGAAGATTCGGCTCGAAGACCTCACTAACCCGGCCGTAAAAAAAAGTCCAGTCTTCGAGATCTGATAACAGCTCATTCGTGCGATGATTGGCTGTGGTCCCTGACGCTCCATCCTCGTCAAGAGATACATCCCTCACAAAATGGCTCTGTCATCTTCTGACCGATACTGCTGCTGGTATTCCCGGCAACTTCTGGCAAGGTAGCATTGATGGTAAGAAGCAGCCGCGTTCTCACAACCAACAATACGCTGACTCTGTGTTGCTGACTCGTCAACAGGCGACCCTTTGACTTACGGGAAAACCTTGGCGAAGAGCAGATTTCGTCCACACAACAACGTGGATAGAACACCATATTCTCAAAGTCTTGATGCTCGGGAATCTGCATTGTCCAAGTTTGATGACAAAAGCGGAACCGCAATTGCCGATACGCAATTGCAGCTTATATATCATGTCGTGCGAAAAAACGACGCCGTTAGTCACAGAGCAGCAACTAACGCCTTACATCGCATGGCCCCACTGCGATATATCACGACACCAGGCCTGTGGCACAGGGAGCATCACGATGGGCTCACATGTGAAACGGTGGATGATAACTTCACTATTGTATCGTCGCCGTGTTGATAATTGTGCTGAAAAATTAATGATGAAGACAATCTTGCGTTAAACACACATAGCTGCTCGATTGCTTAGCGAAGGGGGGGGGTCTTGCTTGACAAACAGCATACGTAGTAGACTCTGGAGCGAGTGCGGCATTTGGCAGCAGACCCATGCAAAAATGTCAAAGCGGCTAAATGGCATCCCGCAGTCTCTGGACGAGAACTTTTCCAAGCCCCAGGCCTTCACTTCTGACTCTTGTCGCGATCATCTCCATGGCCCAAGCGACCGCCAACGCCATGCCTTCCGAGCTCCCCACCATCCTCTTCATCCCCGGCGCCTGGCACAAGCCATGGGTGTTCGACCTTGTGCGCGACGACCTAGCAGGCCGGGGCTACCCCACCGCGGCTGTCGCGTTGCCCAGCGTGGGTAGCACGGACGTGAACGCCGGGCTTGGCCAAGACGCAAACGCTGTTCGCGCCGAGCTGCAGGGACTTGCCGGTGCAGGGCGGGAGGTCGTCGTCGTGGCACACTCTTACGGTGGCGTTCCCGCTGCGAATGCCGTCGAAGGCCTCAATTACAAAGACCGCGTTGCCCAAAAGAAGACTGGTGGCGTGCTCATGATGATCTACATGGCCTCGTACGCCATTCCGGCTGAGGAGAGTCTGTCTGATTCTGAAGGCGAGGGACTGCAGCCGTGGTTGGATGTCAAGGTAGGAGACCAGGAGAAGCCGCACCTAGGACCTCGACGTCGCTGACTCCTATTCCTTCTATATCACAGGACGGTTTCGTCTCACCCCGCGACCCGATCTCAATGTTCTACGCCGACGTCGAGCCTTCCCTCGCCGCCGAGGCAGCCGCCGCCCTATGTCCCCAGCCTGGAAGGACGTTCCAAGATAAGTCCGGATTCGAGCCCTGGAACGAGACCTTCGAGATGGGTTACATCTTCACCGAAGACGACCAGGTTCTTCCTCTGGACAAGCAGATTGACATGTCGTCCCAATTCCCAGCCAGTTCCTTCACTGCTACTCTCACAGCTGGTCACTCGCCTTTCCTGAGCATGCCCGAGTCTCTTGGTAAAACCATTCAACAGGCTGCACAAGTGGCAGTTGCAAGGAAGGCCGCTTGACACGAGATATATGGGCAATCCTTTTGATGCTTCAATGGCGGTGATGTTTGAGCTCATAAGCACTTGGGCGGTGCGTCTATTGGTACGCGTATGGACAGTATGAGGAAGGCCCCCACCTGTCGCCGCTCGCGGCCTCCAGCTAGCCCATCTCTCTATCCGCCACTTGCATCGATACAGCTTTATCGCGCATCTTCTGTCTTGACAAATCGTGCCGCTACAAGACCGCTTCAATGCCGTAAAGGACAGCCTTCCCACCCATCGTAACTCCCCCACCCCACTTACGCAAAACCCCTACCTCCGCAAACCATCACCACCATCATCACCACCACCATTACCACCACTATTACCACTTATTTCACCCACTTTACCACCCACCCATATGCAACTTTCGGCCTCACTAGGTAATTCGGATGCGCTGGATTCAGCCGGACTATCTATTTGACCGGTATCCAGGCCGGCATCCGGATTTACCGCCTGCCAGATATTATCTATAGTGGCAAATGTGCTGTTGGGCGATAAAGGGACCTTTTTCCTCTTGCGTAACCGTTGGTCTTCTAGTTTGGCCTGTAATGAGCTGACTTGCCTCTCTAGAAGGGCCACTTTAGAGGCCTGGTTGTCCCAGCCCTTTTGCACCTTTCTAGATAGGTGACGAAGAGTATAGGTATCCAGCCTATCACTGCCTAGCTGGGCCAACTGGTGTAATTGATGCCGTAAATCGGCAGACCGATGAGGGGTTGACCATGGGACGATAGATACGGCTTCATCCCACTGTTGGCTGCTAGGCTGGCTGGTCTGCTGGCTGGTCTGTGATGCCTTAGATACCAGGGAGTTAGATAGAGGGTGCCTTATAGATACTGGCCATAATCCAGCTGCCCTCCAGCCAGCCCTGATATTCTGGGCTGTTATTGCTGACTTACGGGCCTTAAAATAACAGTCTAAGAATGCCCTCTTGCCAGCAACAGTTGAATCCGTGACCCAGTCATCTAGATATCCAACCTCTAGGCGATAGGCGTGCTTCAATGGGCTGAAGACAGCCATATCTAGAGGCTGAAGGACGGCAGAGGCATGTGGCGGCAGAAATAACAGATAGATGTTATGCTGCCAGCATTGCCACATGAAATCGATAGTAATATGGCTGTGATGCCCATCCAGCACCAGCAGTCTGGCCTCATCTGGCTGGCTAGGCCTTATGCATGGGATGAAGACCTTCTCCAGCCATTCAAGGGCAGTTTTATCAGTCGTCCACCCATTATCAGTCGCTATAAAGTGCCAGCCTTAATATCTAGATAGGTTAGATAGGAACCACTAGGCCTGGACTGACTTACCCTTATATATAACCAAGGGGGGCAAGGAGGTCCCAGTTGCCAACACACACTCTATCATGGATATCCATACCCTGGAGCCAGGCTGCTTTTTCCATATATATCGTGATGCCGCAGAGCCCAGCACTAGCCCATTAACTCCTCTGCCCTCTATAATGCCGGTTTCATCCATATTCCATCGGTTAGATGGATGGATTCCTTGGATAGCAGGGATATTGGTCAGACGATGGAAGAAATCCTGGATAACCTCGGGGGAATGGGCTGCCCATCGATGGGCATCAATTGCTCTGTTCCTTTTGGCCCTGATAGATGGGTTTCGCCGTAGGAATCGCCCTATCCACTTCCTCCCAGGAGGTCGCTGCCCATCACCCATCATACGCTCTGCCAGGCCCTTCACTTGTTGATAGGTGAGGGATCTGCCAAGGGATTCTTGCTGGCAGATATAAGCAGCCAGATTATCCTCTTGTGACTGGGTTAAATACTGCATATGATGGAAGGCGGCATTTCTACTTTGCCTGTTGCCTTTCAGCCGATAGTAAAGGGTATGGTATGGGATACCCCATTGACGAGCAACCTCGCTGATAGGGCGCCCATTCCCCACATCCAAAAGGGCCCGTTGGAGCTCTAACTCGGTATACTGCTTCATGATAGGTAGAAGAAGCTATTCTGAAAATTTGAAGCGATTTGGATAAGTATGGGTAATGTTGTGATAGTTTGAAAAAGGTGGTGGTGTTGTTGAAGGAGGGGAAATGCGGCATTTTCGGCATTTGCGGAAGTGGGGGTTTTGCGTAAGTGGGGTGGGGGAGTTATCTTTTCAGAACTCAACTTCCAACCAAGAATCTAAGGAAGGAGATCTTTAGGCCCAACATCCGGCGCGTCGCTGCTGCCAGAGGGAGGAATCTGCTGGCAAGTGTATGCGTTCTATGCATTGCGTTAGCTTGTAGTACTTTGGCAGCTGGCTTGGTTCAAACTACGGATGCACTTACGCACGGCGTCGGCGCAGCGGAAACAGCAACCGCCATCAAGGCGCTGATCAGGATGGAGAAACGCATTTTGAAATAGGTTTGGTTGTAAGAAAAGAGAAATCCTTGGAAGGGTTGGATAACGAGACCTGCTTGTTATTGTAGAGATGCAGAAGCGATGAAGGGTGCAAACCTTTGACTGCCGGCACGTTCTTGAACCCCTTTATAATGAGAAAAGGTATCTTTCTGGACTCCCCCACTACTTCGATATACGATTGTATGCAACACCTTTGTTCCAGTCTGCTATGGTTTCTGATGCGTAAGCTATATTATTGAAATTAGTTTTACTATAGTCGCCTGATCTGTGATTCTCCCTAGCTGAAGCGTACCCACTGATCGCCAAGCGCCGTTAATGGTCTGATGGCGATGGCACAGGAACGGATATTCGGCATGGAGATACTTCAATGTGCCACTACCGCCAAATCGCGCCTTGAATGGCTGGCTATGCTGACAGCTCGCTTAAATCACTTTATCAAGGCAATGTTCCCGAATCCAGGGAACCGGGATGTGAAACCTTTACTTGTGACAACGGCATTGATTCGTCAGATATAGAGCAGTAGTTGCATATCATACACACTGATCTACTAGACTACTGGAAATAGCAACAAGTTCGTAGCTGCTCATTGGTCAGCATCCAACCAATGTAATAGGCATGTGTGTGCAGCCGGAAAACGCTGGCCTTACCATCACAGCCTTGCCGAACGAATCGCTCTACAGGCCGATGCAAATGAAGTAGCTGGCAAACCCACCACGCCGGTCTCTCCACTATCAGGCTACAAAACGGTTGTGCCTCTCGCAAAAGATGGAAAAAGCCACAGCGCCGCGCCTGAGTTGTCAGGCTCGCCAGCCTGCAGACAGGACGAAGGCCTTCTAGTTTTGGTATTATTCTCTCTTTTTCCCTCCGCTGTACTTTGCCGTCTCTGACGTGCAGGGGCTTGCTTTGGCATGATCGCGGCCTCGCCGACACCGCACCTCTGTTGCAGAGAAACGGGGTCAAAACATGCGTATGCAATCGGGGGAGGCAGAAGATCCAAGGCTTGTTGCGATTGAACTAGAGTTGGCTATATATCGCACGAGTGATATAAACTAGAGCTGCTACAGGTCTACCTTGCCTGACACATTGGTCGTCTCATATATGATGTCACGCAGAGAAAAGCGGCCGAGGCCATGACGGAGTCATTACGCCTATACCCATGTGCATATTGAAACTGGAGCTCAAATATGCTTCTATGCCTAATAGCTTTAATCCAATACGACATTCTTGAGACAGATACTGGTTAGGTGCGAGTCATGTACAAAGATAAGTAACCTTAATTGGCCTGCTCTGTAAATGCTTCTAGAACGCTTCTAGAACTCTTTGGCCATATAATTGTTTTGCTTGTCCCAATATGTGTTTGGGTCCGTGTTATCCGCTTTTTATCTGAACACAAATCACTATACCAAAGGTTGCGTGCACAAATCAAGCCAGGAATTGCGAGCAGCAATCAACGCCATACATTTCGTGGCAACTTAGACTAAGCGCGATTCAAACTTGAGAGCTGTTGACAGCAATGAAGTTGATTACAACAATGGAAACCGAATCGGCCAGGTTCGCAATATATAATTGATATCGTGTATCATGGCTACGAGGTGGACCAAGACACATGCATTGGAAACATAACCATTCCTTAGAGACTGCAGGTAAAGACTGTGGGCCCAAGTTACTAGACAAGTCTTTGTAGCTGTTGCTAGGAATACAAAATAGGTCAGGGCTATCAATAAGGCACATACAAGCGGGATAGCAATCCTACTAGTTTCCTTGCCTGTTATTAGTTTTTATTTTATCGGCATCCGGCTGCGAATTTCGCTTTTTTACATCATAAACTTGTGAGTGCTGTTCGTTTTGGGAACTCAAGACCCATCGAAGAAGCTCTGAAAGTGTTGGCTCTTCCCCCACACCTTTCAATGGCGCGGCGTGGGTTATAATCCTGGCAAACCACGCTGCATCATTTGATAAGTTCGTCGTTCTGACGGCCAAGGAAAGCGATCCCCACTTCTGACCGGGCCTACGACCTCTCCCCTGTACTTGAAAGACGTTCATCATCAGCTGATAATCAATCTCAAAAGAAGCGGGCATTTGTGTTTCCCTCCACGCGGATTCATGCCGATTTTTCAGTCAAACGGGGTCCGAGCGAATATACGGATGTGGCGCGTTGTCTCGGAGCCATCTGTTGCGTATTAATTTGTGAGAGTGGAAAACAAAGAAACAGCCAATCATGTGTCAATTTCTTTCCCACGGTATGGGTTTCATGTTCGGGGATGGCTTCCAAGGCCACTAGGTATCCGCTCCAAGTGTATAAAGTACAGGTAGTCGGATAGACAGACCAGCGTTTGTCATCAGATAGGTCGAGACTCCTTGATTTCGCTGGCTTGTCCCATACGGATGCAGTTGTGTCGGTCATCTGTACTATTCGCCGCGAGTGTATGAAAGCGCTCGGATATGGAGCCAAAAGGCTGGCCCAGTCGCATGGCGTTGACCGTTGCCACTGCCAACATAATAGTGAGTGATCGGTGGGCACCTTGATGATCTCCTCTTGAAGCCTGACGAACGCCTTCGCACCCTCTCCGCAAAGCTGTGGCATATTGATGTCGAAGAGACCAAGCATGCAGTAAACCATGCCTTCCTCTCTAGTCGTTGTTCACTTCGAGACCCAGCACATTCTTTTCGCAATGCTGGCATTCTTTACCGCGATCTTCTCCATGAGGCAGTTACTTTCGATCCCCGTAATCGCTTCGATCTGCTTCACAAGAGCGTTGTTTCGGCTGCCGACCCGTTTCCAATTCGGCTCATAGAAATGAACGTCCTGAGGGGCGAGGAGCTCCTACAGAGTCCATCCGCTTGTGAGCCAACAACTGGAACCCAATGAATTCATCAAACGGCTCTCTTCGGTGCCGGCTATAACGATATCCTCGAGGTAAGCATAACAGATTCCCGTTATTTGGTGCCAAGCAAACATAGAATTTGATGGCTTCGCTGAGTTCAGCCGAGCTGCTTTTGTCGATACACTTCGTGTCGACCCATAGCCATTTGAAACCATTTCTCCTGGCCTGGCGACGGGCCCCTTCTATTTTGGCAAAGCCAGCCTTTCTGGTCCGTCAGCTAGGATCCTGCCCATCTTGAAAGGCTAGTCTTTCCTTGCCCCAAGTGTGAGAGAGGATAGCGTATAGTGGTAAGCTCGTCCCAGAAAACTCTAGGAAGTCCAATGTCTCAACGTCAATACGCCTCATCTTACGGTATTGGTAATCGGGAAACAACGTTGCCAACGAAGCAGGCCTTTTGGCGCTTCAAAATGAAAGATTAAATAGTCATGGAGCATTGAAAGAAGCCAGCGTCAGGTGAGACAAGGGTGTGAGAACTTCGAAGGTGTGATGAACAGGAGTAAAAGTGGAACCACAATTACAAGGCAGTAATTGTGACTTATATGGCATCACGACAGAAGGTCTCTGTGTGTTGCTTCATAATACGCCGTATGAAGTCAAATGAGGGCTTCAGAACAACCTGTATAGGGGGACATGTAGCACATCTCTATAGTGGTGATTGGACTCACTAAGTTAGTCCCTCGCGCGGCAGTGTTCATTTTAGGTCGCAGCCTGATTTGATTACCCTGCACAAACCCCATCACACCACTTTTAGGGTGCCATGTGACTTGTAACAAGCTCTTGACCCTGGTTGCGTCTGACGCGTTTAAAGTAGGAAAGGAGGATAAGTTCTTGCTCCGCTCTAAGCACTTGCTGGACTGGGCAGGGTATTTGTAAAGGTATTGCTGGTATTCGAGAATATTGATGTCAAATCGTACAAAACATGACAGACCACCACCTTTCGGCCCTTGAAGCTTATTTACGACTTATTCACGTCATTTGTCTTACTGAGCTAGAGCTCCTAAAACCTCTGCACCAAGTTCTCAGGAGCTGCGGGGGGCCTGGCGCGACTGGCCAGCTCTACGTCAGCAAATTGGTGCGGGCTTGGGCGACGCAGCAAAGTCCAACCGAAACTTGGCCCTACTTGACCTCGGAGGCGCTTTTTGACAATCGGCAAAGGAGCGGGACAAAGTTGAGAATTGCAATGCATGAGGCAGTTTGAGTGTCCCTGCAGCGCGATGGCAGGGAGAAACTTTGATCATTACAGCGGCACTACTCTCGTATGACAAGAATACTCTGATTGTTGAGTGCAAATTATGGTCTAGCATATGCAGTATTGTATTGTTATTTAAAATATGGTTTCAATGGATAAGAAGAGAACGGTACATGTGGTCGATGGGTTAGGCAGAGCAGAAAGCCATACCATGTTACAAAGGTTAGTAAGAGAAGTGTTTCCACTTGCTGTTACAATAATGATACAGACTTAGTGGCCAAAAGGAGTAGCAAAGCCGAAAAGGATTTAGAACAACATGCCAAGAACACCCCCGAGGGCACCAAACACACCAGAAACAACGCCACCGACGACGGGGACAAGGCCGGAGACAACGCCACCGAGAACCTGAAGGAGTCCGCCGAGAGGATTGGAAACGTTAAGCAAAAGGTCGTTGCCGTACGCTGGATTCCAAGTCAGTAAGTGGAACATAGTATATAGCATATTGGACAAGTCAGTACTTACAATCTCCAAACTTGTTGTTGATTCCGCCATAGGCACCTTGGAGCTCAAAGATGATCCGGGTAACATCGCTGATGATCTGCTGCTGGTTGCCCTGAGATAGCTGAAGCCCCTGGATGCCAGAGGTGCCCGACTCGGCGGCTTCAATGGCGGCCACGATGTTGTTGGTTTCGGTAGAGATGAGAGCCTTGGCGTTGGCTTCCTCAGAAGAAGTGGACTCGGAGTTGATCCCGGCGACAGTGCTGTTAATGACAGCAGTGTGACTGCAAATCTGGTCGTAAAGGCCAGAGACGTTGTCGACCACATTTTCGGGGCGGACGTCGATGGGGTTGGCGGCCACCATGCTGGCTGCGATGGCAAGGAGGGCAGTAGTAGAGAAGTACATTTTGAATACTTGAAAGAAGGTAACAAATGAATGGATTCTTAGTTGTTGGTGAAGATCAGGAAGTTGTTGTTGATGAGTATCAGAAAGTTATTTCACAACCTGCGTCTACAAGACTCTTCATAGTAATTTCTTGTCAAAAGTTTTCACGCAACAAAACGATATCGTCGTTAGATGGGCAGTAATAGTAGCTTATATATCGTGACACTTCCCCCCCCAGATTTGACCTAACAAGTCAGATCTGACACTCTTGCAAAAACCTAGTTGGGCACATTTCGCCAATCATAGGTGGTATAGATCAAACATTGACTTTTCAGGATTTTTAACCAGGGGACCCTAATAGGAACCAAACCTACGGTGCTTAAGATACTTAACTAAGCTAGTCATTACGCTTAATTGGCACTGATACCATTGTGGCATCTAGCAGGTAGGAGCTGGACTTATAACTGTCACACAACAAAACGATATCGTTGTTAGATGGGCAGTAATAGTAGCTTATATATCGTGACAAAATTCCTATAGCCGCTCGCACCAGGAGATCGTTAGATTGATACCGAGAACAACTCACTACGCCTGCTGCTATGACACGAAGCAAGCTAGCTTCTCACGACCTCGTATTCTTTGTCGATCGTGTTCGTTGTCGATCGTATTCTTCGTCGCTTTGACGATGAAGCTTCAAAGTGCTCGTTGACATACTAAAGATGCCGAAGACAAGCAAAAGTGCATTTAGAGCATTCTGTGATTCTGGTTATGATAAACAACATGACCACACACTGGCTGCGAGGACGCCACCGACGAAGATCCCTGCAGAACCGAGTGTCTGAGCAATTGGGTACCTCCCGGACAAGATGGCTGTTTAACGGCGTGAACGCAGAGATGTAGCCAATTCAGACTATATACAGTACGGGTATCTAGAATACACAATCTTGCTAAGAAGTGACTGGCAGATATCTTCACACGCTATTGATGGCTTAGGTAGCTCAGGTTTGTGTAATGCAAGCCGCAGTTTAGTGTCAAATGGAGAAACTCGTAGTTAATAGGTGGATCGATTCCACGTCAAAAATGGCGGGATGCCGGTGAGGTCGATTTCCTCCACTCGTGCAAGTACGTGTGAATCGGTTTGACGAACTAGCCGGACGTGGGTTATCGCTCTACCTCTCTTTCCCTTTTCCTTGTCATCGTTTATGCCCGAATTCATGGATTCCGTGATGGGCAGTCAAGGAGCTCAAGTGGCATGGGTCCTACTCTGGGCTTAGACAGTCGCAAAACCACCTAAATGCGTTCTAGTGTCAGGGACAAGAAGCCGTTACCGAGGCATGGGACCGGCGATCACGGGCCAGGACGAATCGTGGGCTAGGCGTAGCGTAGGCGAGGCATAGGCAAAACCCACACGAGGATAGGGAGCTGTGCAGTCGAAAGAGGAATAGGGGAGGCAGCTTTTAGCATCACCACCTAGGACCTATCACCAATATAGCAGCGAGTTCGCTCATCACTCTATTTATCATCACCATCTGACACCTAGCCAAAAGGTCATTGGTTTTGATCATAATTCTAACCCCCTCTCTTAATTGTGGAATGGTGGTATGCCGGTGCCAGCGGGGTATCATTGTAGAAAATTTCCCGTCCCCAAATTTATTCCTTAGAGCGATAAGCAGTCTACACTTGAGGAACAAAACTGGCAGTCTTGTCCCTTGTCTTAAGAAGCCTAACTGACAAAATGAGTTCCGACAAATCCTGTTTACTACATCACTCCAGCTTCTTCTATTGCTTGGCCTAGTAATACGAGCTATTAGCTGGCATGATACATCGATGTCAGGTGTTTCAGCAAGAGCTTATGCAGATTTCTGTACAGTCTAATAGCGTATTCTTTAGTTGCAGTTGCGGGCCGTCTTCTAGTTCGGTGATGGTAACCTAAATTCCATACGACTACCGCAGTGTGACATTTCTTTGCCATTCTTAGACTGAGAGCGAGATCGGTATCTTGGATAACGGCCGCAACTTGGATAAGGCGGCAACTTAGATAGCCAGAAGTACCGCTCAAACTCACTTCATATCACACTAGGCCTAAAACAGGGAGGTATATCATGATTATAGTTCTATGTTACAGAACTTTATCTCATCCAACATTAGCCACATACCTAGATAAGAGTGACTTTCTGCCATCTAGATTTAGCCTAAATCTCTACTTTCCCTATATAAAATCTTAATAAAAGTCTAGACTTTTATTAAACTTTATATAACGTTATCTAACTTTACCACATAACGTTATCTAACTTCACTCTAATACCTACAATTTCACTCTGATGGCTACAGTTAATACCTACAATAGGCAGATGCTAGTAATAGTGCTGGTAATAGTGGGCAGACGCTGTTAATAGTGGCTGGCAATAGTGGGCAGACGCTGGCGATAGTGGCTGGCAACAGTGGGCAGACGCTGGGCAGGGTTGCTAGTAGTACATTAAGCAAATTATACTTCTGTTATGCATTAAACTATAAATAACCCTAACCCTATGTATTTCTTATCCAAGTTAAGTTTTATCCAAGGTACCGATCTCGCCCTGACTCCACCAGGCTTTTACCCCCTGACAGCTGTCAACCCTCCTAGATTTTAGGTCCAGCCTACCTGCTTTCCCTGTTCCGTATTAGCATGCAGGTACTGTCAGCGCTAGCCTGTTGCACGTCAAAGAGGTGACGGTGAGCGGTGATGCACAGTCACTAGCTATTTTGGTGGTTTTGGCGCAACAGCCTACTCAGGTGTCCATCGGAGCGCCGGAGACACTCGGCACCCATCAGGCTGATCCGCTCGTGAGCCATGAGCCTGGTAGGAGGATACAGGCAAGAACTACCAGTCGAGCCAGAAACCAATCTGGACGGCACTCCCGTGTTAGAAGAATTGGACATCCTGAAGGAGCAATCAGCACAGGCGGGATCAAGCGTACACTTTCCCACGGCTATTGGACGCTTCCATCACGTGCGGATGTGATATTGAAGGCGGCAGCACTCCAGGCGATGACGGGGGTGATGATAGCTGACGAGTAGCCAGCAGATCACTGCTGTCCTACTAACACGACGATAAGTGCTAGGGTTACGGGAATAGTTGGCACACGAACCGACGCCCACCAGCGTTAAGGTGTATTCGGGTTTGCAATCGGCTGTGAGGCAGGCTCGTGTTACGACCCAACAAACTATAGGCGATACTGCCCGGCCCAATAAGATAAACGAGCGGACAGCACGACCTTTGTAAAAGCGACCAACGCAAGGATGACTCCCCATGAACGGAAGAAATATGATACAGGTAATGTGAAGATAAGATGAGGCTGATCACCCCATGTGGTCGCTAAGCGCTCAGCGCCAAGACTAAGCGCTCAGTACCCAGGACTGGCGCTCACCACCAATCAATCAATATAAAGCCTCTTGAACATGCCATGCTGCATGCTGGCGATATTTATATCGTTGAGGAAAGAGGGGAGAAGTACCTTGTATACACGCCCTTTCATGAGAAGAACAATCAGCCAGTTACAACGTGAATATTCCCAACTGGTAAGGATGACTAGTTATTATTCCTATTGCTTACAACGGCAAGGAAGCGCCTCACACCGATCATAGCCCCCGGTTACATTTGTCTGATATAATTCAAGCCGTGGCAAGCAGCAAGCACGCAAACAAAGTCGCTTCCATAAATCAACTGGGTGATCATTAGAAACCTTGTCAATAAAGAGACGGTTAGTGTTCTCGATAAGTACCAAGAGAATTGGGAGAAACTCCACCCCGGCGCCGATCAGCCAGAGAAGCTCCCCACCGACCCGTCTGATTCGGCTTGGTCGTCCTTCAAAACCACGCCGTTCCCCAAAGCCGTCAATTACACGTTCAAACCCACCAAAAAGACTGTACTCTCTATGATTTTTTATTTGAAATTCGGGGCAAGAGACTTGTGGCTCAAAATGGGACCTCCTGGCCAGTCGCAGAAAGCCTCAACTACCTAGGCTGCGTGAACGATGATAAGGCTTTTGTGTAGTAGTGGTACTAGCACCTTGTAATTTCCAAATAGGCAATTACTGTCGAATAGGCCACAGAAACTAGTTAGTACTAGCATCGCTTGGGCTTGGAAGATGTAGCAACAAGCCGCTTCAAGAATTGCTCCATAACTCGCTCGCGTGGATTTCATTCAGGAGTAGGCCTACGAAGGTCTTCAACGCTTTATTTCCTTCTTCATAAGACAATCTGAATAACAACTATAGCCCCTAATTCGCGGGAAAGAATTGCAGACGCAACCAATCGGAACTTGCCAACAAACGAGCCATCTTTGACACCATGGAGGCCTTGGATTACCACTGCATTGAGGCACGCATCCCCACAACCTTGTTGCGCATCTGCTCTTCCAATTGACTTTTGGCTCACAGCCACATGTTGAGACCTACTGGCGCAGAACAGAGGGCTTCAGCTTCAGATCGGTTGGGGCAAGGGTGCCGACAGTAGCGTGAGGCCAGCTGAGAGTGGCAAAGTCAAGGAAAACCATCTGGGAGTATTGAAGCTGAGTGTACTCGACCGTGATCTCCTTGGCCGACGGGATCTTGAAGTCGACGGTGAACACAGGGACCGCGTCAGTTGGGCGGAAGGCGGTCGGGGAGAACGTCTTCGTCGGCTCTTCCATGCTGGGCGTGAACGGCTTCAGCTGAAGCTTGGCGCGTACCGTCGAGATCCAGTAGGTGGCCGTGACTTTCACGGCGTTGGCGTTGGCCCTGGGCGTGTTATCCGTGGCCGGAGTGCCGTCGCCTTGGGACCCGTCGCCCTGGAGGAAGCCGATGTTGCTCGTGCCCCCGCCAAGTTTGGACTGAGGTGCGGACGTCGAGATAGTGTAAGTGGTGTGCTGGATGATTTCCTTGCCCTTGTTCGCGTTAGTCAAAACGACGTTGGGGTTGGTGATCATCTCTTGTGTAACTGTTTCGGCCTTGGTGAAGGGGGTAAGGTCTTGGGGAAGGCGGAAGGTGTTCTTGTTGTCTGCGTTTTGACTAGGGAATTCGATCAATGTTCCATCTGTAATCAGAAACGGCGTGATTGAGACAGGCTTGATATCAGGGGCGCCCTCAACAGTAACAGGCGCCGAGAAAGATTGGGCGTTGATGGTTGTGCCATGAGGAATGGAAGCCATTCGGGCGAGAGATGCGGGCAGGGCGGGCGTGGTGGTCTCGGGAACGTGCATCCACATGCCATTCTCGAAGTGAATGAGCGGCGTTTCGACTTCAGGGTTCATCACGTCGAAGATCTTCTGCGTGTAGGGCACTCCGTTGAGGTTGATGTCGGCCTGCCCAAACAAGCCGCGGTTGGGCACCGCTCCGAGCCTGAAGTCGAATTTCATAACCTCTTTGGTGAGGTTGAGTTGCAAAACGTTGTCGTCGGGCCCCTGAGGCTCGGTGAGGCCAGTCGGGGTCCCCCTGTTGGTACTATGTGGCCGGAAAATGGTGTTGAAGCCAAAGCCGGAAAACGAGTGGTGTTCGAGCTTCTTCAGAATTCCCAGCGGCGCATTTGGCTGAACTTGCATCGGTACCTGCTCGTTCGTACCACTGGAGCCAGCAGACGCTGGTTGAACAACGGACTGAAGAACAGTCTGGGAAAACCCGAGAGACTCGGAGCTTTCGGCAGAAGCGATTTGATCAACTGGGTTGCCCATTTTGATGAACGTTTGTGTTAAGTGATGTTTGAAATCGAGGGCTGAGGCTGGAGTGGTTGAGGAGATCCAACAACCTTGCAGAACAAGGTGAAACGTGACGTTAAATACTTTTCCACCGGTGCTATCACAAACCTCCCTCGTACCGCAGCTGTGCCATATTTTAGTGCTGACACAAGGCAACATGCCGCAACCGCAAATGTTGAATCCATTGCGAAGGTTCTGATATATTGAGAAGCTGAAACGCTATAAGACATGAAGACCGCCATGGCGTGATATGTGGGGAACTAGGTTAACTAAACCGGCCCCTGTCAAGGTCGAAGTCTCAATAAAAGATGTAACTCTGCGGCAATTAGATATTCACAATGCTCTCAATAGTCTCATATACGAGTCTTGGTCTCCGTTTTTTTGGCACGCATTGACTCACGCAGGTATTGCACAACTCTGCCACACGAGCACTATCCAAGATCAAGTCATATTCCACGCTCCGATGAGCGCTCAGAGTGGCCCAGACTGTTGAGAAGTACACAGGGAGAGGAGGTAAGTGCCTGTCTCACATGGCTTCTAGCGTCTGAGGGGCGAATGAGGTTGGTATCCCAACGGGTACAGGTAGGTCCGTTTCCGTCGCTCTGAACAGCCGCAACCATGCTTGGCTATTGTTTAGATGCGTTTAGGTATGTGCCCCGCCTGCATATGGCGTAACTCTAGCGTTTGATCAACCTCGGCACATCTTCACATCGTTTGTACTCTGCTACTATGTTGTTCACCTGCTCTTTCTGTTATCGACTGTTCGCCATTAAGTATATAACACACCTCTGATATGAGGGGATTTCCACCATAGATGTGCTTGGATGGGAGGCCATTTCCTACAACCCCTCAGCTCATATGGCAACGGAACAGGGAATGTCTCTGGAGCAGCCTGGTCTGCACATAACCAGCTGAAAGCCACCTCAAAATTCCGTTCTCTGATTGGAAAGACCATGCTATCAACAACGTGAGGTGACTGACAGTGGAAGTGGAAACGTTGGAATACCCCCGCTTTAGCCCGTCACTGAACCCTGTCTAAGACCTTGGAATAGTCCCAAATGTTTGTCCTCCGATTGGATAGAATCCGCTATCCGCAGGGTGAGACCGTGAGGATGGAAACGCTGGAATGTCCCCGCCTCAGCCCCGCGGCCTAGGCCGGACAGGGACGGACCCTGACAATCACGGCATGTTGAAGTCTCACTCAGATGCTGCAAACGAACAAGAGCCCAGAGGAAACGCCTGATGTCTTAACGAAGCAGAACCATTGATATGTTCAGGTGATTGCGCAGCTCTGGGGTTACAACCAGGCTAGCCGAGCGTCGAGACTACGGCCTTCGTGGCGCATGAGGTTCACAAAGATGTTGCTCCAACATCTTTGGCGAGTGCGCCTCGCATTTCTCTGGTCCTTTTGACGCACGTGCCGATTCAAAAGAGTAGGAAGAGCAACCCAAAATCAGAGCCATACGAACTGTGCGGCCTGCACTTCTATCATCCATGACATGCAAACGAGGGCCGCGAAGCTGTGTGGCGTGTCCTAGAAAGTGCAGTACCGTGGAATCTGATAACCAGACTTAGGCACAAGATAATGTTATTTCTAACACTATATCCTCTCACATACGACTACACCTACTGGAAATTTCGGGACCCTGTCCGCTCTTCGCGCAAAAGGATACTGGACTTCTAGACTGCCTGAAGACGGAGCTAGGTCGGCTATAACATGTTCTGTGCCGTCCGTTTACTGGAACGGTGCCCACCGCTTTGAGCTGGCGAAGCCATCACGGACAACGCTGCCTCCGCTCCATCTAGATGATTCCAGTGAGGTTAGGCTTTTCTAGAAGAGCAGGATCATAGCTTAAGCCGCACGAAGGGGTGACTAGCACCCGTGGTGTAATGATCAAACGTTGTATAAGATCACGCTAAAATTCATGGGTTACCCAACTGCCTAAACGCCAACTGTTGACTCCTTTATTTGGTGTTAATTACAACCATCTACAACTTGGAAGGTAGCCTGGTTGCCGGACTTGAGACACTGATCCTGAAATGCCTTTTCTTGGTCTGCTCTAATGCAGCATTTCTAAAATGTATTGTCAGTTTTAAAGTGAAGCAAGCTGCCCATGAAGAACTTACGCCATTAGCAAATTTGCCTGCAAAAGTTGCGCAAGCCTGCTGATTCGAGAAGCCACTAAGGCAATTGATATTCACCTGGCCTGCCGTGGCCTGGGGAGCCCCTAGGGCTACAGTACCAAAGACAGCTAGCGCAATAATGAAGGTCTTCATATTGAAGGTCTAGATGCGGAATTTAGAAAGAGTGATTAAATACTTGTTTTGTTGAGATATGAACTGATGAGGCTTAAGAAGAGAAGAATAGCGCCAGAAGATGGATTTTTGAATGGAATCTAGACATTCAGTTTATATATTAGATCCTTCAGTTTTCTCTCCCGTAGTAAAGTCAGTAAGTTCTTACGGTTTCACATGAGTATCACTTATAATATATAATACTATCCCTTCGCGTTCATCAAAATATAGGGCAGGGGTGCATGAGTTCAAGCATACACATACAAGGAACTTAGACACTATACGTCACCAGGCGCTAACAGTGACTTCCGTTACAGTAGACCTTTCAGGTGGCACTCATTCACCAATTGACCCAGAGGTCCAAAAGATCCGCTAAGGCTTGTAAGGTTACAAGCATCGCTGTTAACATTACTTATATACCTTTACGCCTATACTCTAGGGGATTTAAACTGCTACACTATTGATATATGATATCACTTTCAACCCCTATGAGCAATCTAGTGCAGTTCACCTAGTACATATTCAATATCACTATGCGTGAAATCCAATACGTGGCACCTCTGACTTATGCCAATCACGATATCTTAATACGGTACAAAATA
>MU846378.1:9466-32637 GCA_030867225.1 Colletotrichum caudatum
GGGGGGGGGGGGGGGGGGGGGGGGGGTTGGCCCCACTCTCTCAGGTTCGAGAAGGGAAAGAGATTGGAGGCGGGGTACGGAGTACAGCCCACGCTCGAAGCGGGTGTACCAACTAAGGGGAACGACCTGGTTCGGAGCATTCTTCAACGTGCAGAGGCTTGTACCTCTTCCATACCGATACGAATACCCATCCGCCTCCCAGCTTACAGGTTTGGCCCTTGGAAGGCAAGGGAGTGGAGGGGAGGGGAGTGGAGGGGGATCGGAACGGGGAAGAACAGGAGAGAACAGGAGAAAAGGGTCCAGAATCGAATTGACGGGGTCCCGTCTCCTGCAAATGCACAATGGCCATAGGTACCTACAATATTCCTGTTGCTGCTGGGTGATTTATTCGTACGATACCCAGATACTGATTGATTATAGCCTGTTGACAGCCAGCCCGGTTAGCTGACAGCGGGAGCCTGCGCGCTCTGGATCTGCACTTCCATGCACCGCACTGAGCTGAGCTGAGCTGCGCTGCGCTGCACACTCACTCCCTTCGACCGGTTAGCTAGTTACTTACCTTATCTAGGTAGGTAGGTAGGTAGGTAGTTAGGCGTCGTATCTGTACGGATCCAATACCAGCATGTCTGGGCTGGCTGCGTATTCGTACTCCGTAGGCAGGAAAGCAAGGATTGGTTGGAGGGTTCAGGTGGAGACATTTAGCCGTATCCGACTGCTGTCTCCGGCGGCACAGATTTCCCTAGCGAAAGAGGAGAGAAAGAGAGACTTGCCGATATTCGTAAGGAGGGAGTCGAGTCGAGTCGAGTCGAGGTGAGGTGAGCTCGGATATGCATGCATGCGGAAGGACTGTCGGAATTGCCTCAATTTCACCGAACCAAAGCAGAGGGGGAACGGAAACGGTATTGCTTATTTTGTTCTTTTTGTCCCAGTCGTTCCTTCTCTTTCGGGGCCTAGATAGTACATGCATGACGAGGCGGACAACTACCTAGGCAGGTAGCAAGAAGAACGCTCCTTCTCAGATATGACGCGCGAGGGAAAGAAACACTCACTCGCACGACCGCTGACGTCCCAAGTGGCTGGAACAGACTGTGGCCCGCCGTCCCCCATCCATCATGCTCCCTCCCTCTCTGTCCAAAATGACACGCACCAACAACGTCTTCTTTTCACTTCATCTAGCGTTGCACACGACACGTACATCCAGGTCGCCGAGATGTACGCGTTACCTAGGTAGTCAGTCCTACGAGACATCGCACGCTTTCGCCTTCCCTCGCGGCAATCCATCGACCGTTCCAGCCGTTCAGTTCAACCCTGGAATTAGCGCCCGCCTGTGCATGCTGCACTACCTAATAAACTACCCACCCACCGGTACGAATAACCTCCTTCGTTCGTAGCTTCTGGTGTGGTGCCAAGCTAAACAAACGTTTTGCCTTCTCCAGATTCTCTCCAGTGGCTGGCCACGCCTGTGCCGCGGGTCGTGGGCCGTCTCTCATACATTTGCCGTCACAACCACTCCCTTCCGATGGTTGATGAGCAGTCTCGTGTCGCCGGCAACACTGTCCGGTGCTATGTCGCGGCCAAGTGGATTCGCACTTTTTGTCGCACCGACTGTCCTATTCGTACGAATAGGTACTGCCCACGCAGTAGGTAGGCCACACTGACAAGCGGACCTAGCGCTCGCTTGCACTTGTCGCTCTCCTACACCACACGCTGTTTGGAACTCGAAACTTGTGAGCCAGTCGAACCCACCCACCCACACCAGCACTTCACACTTAACGCGCACACACCACCATTGAAACCAGGATCCAGGAACGCAGCCGATCTTTTCCTCCACCAACCGCCCACACGGGGTAATGGCTGTGCTAAATCGAGACGTTTGTTGGGGTGGGACCCCGCCGTCCGTCCCTCATCGTCTGTCTCCCTTTTCTGGTGGATGAATGAATTATACGGCATACGTATCAGTGGGTCCACTGACCTTGCGTGTACGTCTCTTCGTCTTGTCATGTTTTGGTGCCAAGTCTCCGGCTTGATCAAAGTATCCGCTGAGAGCCGGTCTACCATACTTCCCGTTTGACCCAGGCCATTCCATGCAAATCAGCCGCTAACAACAAGCCCAGATGGCATATGGACTCGTCGCCTGCCACCTGCCACGCTTGCCAATGATTGATGTGCGCCCCGCTCCCACCCGGTCCGATGGATGTTTGGGGTCGAATCAGTCCCATCAGTAAGGGAACAGCTAATTATTAGCGGGCGAATTGGATAAGGTACGGAGTGTTTCCTCCCCCCCTTCAGTCAGCCGGTGAATGGTGGGTTGTTGGGGCCTCTAATGCCTCACGTCAAGCAGCTGATACCAGCGACACCGTTCACATCTGGTCTCTCTTTCTCTTCCTTCCCCCACCCACCAGCCGATATTAAACTTTGTTTTCGCCCCGAATCACTTGACACACACGGCAAGCGGGCTACCGTAGACAGAAAGCTCTCCAAGTTCGGCCCCATCCCTGCAGGTTCTGTTGCAAGCCCTCTGAGTTTGCAAACCTCGCAGGCAACAACATACTTCTGGGCCGTGACGAATCAGACATCGATACACACTCTGTCTTTCACCATCCTGTGCGCTTCCGTGTCTCCTCGTCTGGCCATTCAGTCCTTGAACGGGCAGCGTAGCGTACTTGGTACGACTCTCTGAAGCGCCACGTACGTCGGCTCGCGCTGCAGTGCACATGCGCCAGCCGGGCCTTACGCTCACACGGACCATGATCCGAAATCCTCTGCCTCAGTGACGAAGCAAGCGGTCCCTTGAACCTGCTCATCCCGATTTGGTTCGTCTTCGGCTTACCTCAGTCAGCTTGGCATCACCGAACGTGCCGGGCACTTGCCTCTGTTGACTACTTCCACTTCCTTTAGCAGACTCGGGAAGATTCAACAGCCTTGTCTCGAGCCACCTCTATGTACTCCAGGTTGCTTGATCCCACGCATCGCCGCTAGCAGATCGGCTGTCTGGGACATGGGCACTTGCGTGCTGCGTGCTAGTGCCGCAGATCCTCACCAGCATTGCACGCCACCACCGTGGAATCACGCACTCAGAATCGCAACTCTTCGACACACAGCACAAAGCACCACCGCTTCCAGTGCAAGCAAGTCTCTGCAGCAAAGTAATACACGTCGCCCCCGCCCCGGGATAGCCGCTGCACCGCTGAAGCTTCCCTCGACTGCGCCTCAACCTCTCACCAAAATGACCCGCTTTTGCTGGGATGAGGCCGGGCGTCTCGGCAACAATCACTCACCCCCCCGTGAGCTCTTCGCACGCCGTTCCACTTGCTTTTGCGCCCAATGTTTGGAACTCGCAACAGGCATACCTAGGTAGATAAACCATCTTCATTACGAGGCCCGCCCATGCGAGCTTGACGTACACGTATCGTATCGTATCAGAGCGCTGCACCTTTCCATCTTGCGCCTGTGCTCTCTCGCTCTACCCTCCCCAGGGTAGCCTTGACGAGCCGCGCCCCCTTTCCGATACCCCTGCCATGGCATGACGACACTGCGTTTTTTCCTTCCCCCTCGCCGGCCCGCGTACTGCTGCACGAAGCACAGAACACTCTTGTGTATCAGTCATTCGTCCCACCAAGTGTTGCGACCTGAGAGCTTAGAACTCTACCCCTGATCCTCCCCATCTGGTTTACAACAGTTCAGCCTCACCCGGATTACCGTGTCACAGAGATGACATCACACTCTTTTCCCTCGGCCTTCTTGGATCACTGGGTTCATACTCTAAAGTCGAATCGCGGAGAACAGTTGAACGACTTCCCCAACTATTACATCTCAGACCCCGAGAACCTTGTGACGACATGCAGCCCCAAGTCGCTCACTGTCGGCAACGGTGCGGCCATTTACAGCAACACCCTTCTCCCCGCCATCTTGACAGCGAAGCATGAGGTCATCTTGGTGACCTGCTTCTGGGCTCCGTCCGATACTCTGACGGCCATCACGGAGACTCTCGGGCTTCTCGCCGACCGCCGACGTGAGACAATCCAGGCGTCTGGCGAACACGCTGTCGCCACGTTACGTGTTCGCATCTGCTTCTCGTCGCGAAGTTTCTTCCAGAAAATCTTCCATCCGTGGTCGAGAGACGGATACACGTATCCGCCCTCGGCATGGCCAAAGCTTGGGTTGCCGCCGGACACGACCCTCAAGGCGGCCCGCATCGAACTCTCTGTCAAGAGCCTGTTCTTCTTGCCATTCAGCGTCATGCACCCCAAGTTTGTCATTGTTGACCGCAAACGCGCCTGCATGCCCAGCTGCAACGTGAGCTGGGAGACGTGGTTCGAAGGTTGCATCGGGTTCGAGGGTGCAGCCGTCGCGCAGCTGGTGACATTCTACACCCATGTGTGGGAGCCAGACAGCCCTAGGGAGATTTCCAACGCCGACACGAGCAGTGAGGTAGCAAATTGGGAACCAGGCCCTGCCATTGGAAACCCTGACCGGCCTGCCACCGGTCTATTTCCGGAGGAAGAGGCCGCATATCGCCGACTGGACCTTTCGAGTCTCCCACCGTGTCCAGCAGTCATCTTGCCTTCATCTCATCACTGGAACCCCGGCTTCCGTTATATCCCCTGGATCCGCCGGAAAGCGGCGCCGGCCACTCCTCTGAACGCGGCGCTGCTATCCTTGTTCGCGTGCGCCCGGACTGACATTGACATAGTGACGCCGAACCTGACTTGTCGGACGGTCGTCGACGCCCTTTTGGACGCTCTGCGCCGCGGCGTTGACGTCCGTATCAGGACCAGCAAGAACATGATGTTAATCGAGCAGCTCGTCACGGCCTGCACCACGACGGAATGGACACTGCGATCGCTCATCAAGCGATACAGCCAAGCCTGCGCCGAGTGGAACCAGAAACGATCGGCTGATGCCGAGTCTCAGATGCAGCGTCCCGGCCGCCTCGACATCTACTACTACCGCCCGAACCTGCAGGCGACGGCGGTGCGAGACCCCGAGGAACCGGTTGTGTCGCACCTGAAGATGACACTCGTCGACAGGGAGTATCTCTGCCTGGGCTCCGGCAACCTGGATCGGGCCAGCTGGTACACGAGTCAAGAACTGGGCATCTTGCTACACATTCCCGACTTCAAGCACGATGTCTGGTCCGAAGCCCTCGAGTCCAGGCTAGAGGTGCGCTTCAGTGGAGGGGTCAGCGACAGGTTGGCCGACTAGTCAGTTGCCTTGATACGCGCTGTGTCTGTGTATAGTTTTCTTTCCGCGCAAACTCATGGAGTCGCCGTTCAGATACCCCCAATCAGGCTCTTTGTCTAATGACTATGATGCATGTGCCCGGTGTTTGTTCCACACTTTTCATACGGATCATGATGGCGATCTTGGTCCCGCATCATGCTCGCGACGAGCGGTCCATACAATGGCGTTGAAAATCTGGTCCATGAACCATTCGTCCTCGTAGGACTCGTCGTAGTGGCCCAGGGCCGAATAGAACGACCGCCCGCCATCGAATTCCTGGCACCATGCAAGCGGGTGATCGTCACCCATGGCGCCGCCCTCAAATGTCGACGGGTCCCCCCGGACCAGGATATGGAGGTTCTCGTTCTCCCTGGGGTGCGACCGGAAATTGTACCACTCGTCGATCCACCGTATCCGGGTCCCGTCGGCCGCTCCCGCCAATGTCCTTCGGGGACGACCCAGGTCCCGCCTCCTCATGACGAAATGCCCCGGATCCTCAACTACGCACGTCGCCTCCTCGGGCGGCGGGTGGTGGTCGAAGTGCGCGCCGATGAGCCTGCCGTACCAGTCATGGTCCAGAAGGCCGGCGGCGGCGGCGTGCATGCCGACGAAACCGCCGCCGGACCGCACGTGGCCCCTCAGCGCGCCGACCTGGTCGGCACTCAGGAAGGGCCCCGTGCAATGGAGGAAGACGACTGTGCGGTATGCCGCGAGGGACTGCGGGGTGATGCAGGCCTCAGCGTCCTCGCTTGCGTCGATGATGAAGAGCCCCCCCGAGCGGGCGCCGAGGGATTTCAGAGCCGAGACGGCGGCGGGTATGGAGTCGTGGCGGTAGTCGGACGTCTTGCTGAAGACGAGGACGCGGAAGGGCTCATTTGACGGCTTGTTGCTTGTGGGCGTCATTCTGCAGAGTGAATTAATTGCCCAGCGGTGATTCAGACTTTGGTGTTAGGTGGATATTAGAGGGGTCCAGTGGAGGGAGGCGGGGTCGTCTACCAATGCTTCTTAGTCAGTTAACTATTTCTGATCTTCCAATCATCGGCTGTGTGTTCTAGTGGATTATGATTTCTCGTTCACAAGTATGTGCACTTGATCCCGAGAAGGTCGCAGGTTCGAGCCCTGCCACGGTCATAGCTCCAGACTTTTTGCTTTTACCAACGTGCTGCTTTTTGCCAACTTGAATGAGGACTTTGCTCCTGCGTTTCTACTATACGGAAGTTGATAATTGACTGCTTTCGTTTTCGTGGAGATTATCGAGGTAAGAAGAGAATAGTGGACTTGGGTTTCCTACTGACTTGTTTGCTAGAAGGGTATCTATCTCTCTTCCTGAGAATAAATGCAGACACGGGTCTGTTGAGTACCCTCACTCACATGCACCGTGAAGTCGTTTATCGATTCATTACAGTAACATCTACTTGCAGTCGTCACTCCTAAGCCTTTTGCCATTTCACAATCCCGAACGACTGGGGCTGGTAATGGTCATTCTCCCATTTCCGGATTGCCGGCAACGTCATAGACCTCCCCGCCCTTGGTATCCTTCTTGCCTCCCTCACGTCGCACAGGAGGCAGGCTCGCCAACGCCGATCTCAGAGGCAGCGAGGAGGTACTCCATGAATCCGGCGCCCGTCTCAAGCAGGTTCTGGTGGTACTGATCCGGTGTGGGGTAAAACGGGCACTCAACCTCGTCGTTGCCGAAGCCAAACTCGACTGTGAAGCCGTGTATCTTGCCGAGCGAGGGGTCCTCAAAGTGTCGCGAGTATGCGTAGTCGTCGCTAGCGCCCGACGTCGGGTACAGATACGAGCTCTGCTGGACCTCGTAATGCCGGCCTACGGCAGCGTCCATGGCGTTCCCCATGCGCATAGCCGCAAACATCTTGTCCGACCAGTCGCTGCTGGGGGTGTACTCTCCATAGATTCCGTTTGTTGACGGTGTGTCGGGCATCAGACCCCTCACGGCGTCGTACGACTCGTTCAGAAAGCTCATGTAGGGCTTGCGCAGCTGGTTCTCGTCGCTGCCCCAGTTATACAGCACGACACCGGCGAAGCTGTGGATGTCCATGAACCACCGCAGCTCCTTGTGCTGGTCCATCACCCACTTGATGCTCTTGGTCTCGGGCTCGGAGAAGGCGCTGGTGCCGTGGTACGTCTGGTCGCCGGGCTGGTCCGACGCGACGTTGGGTCCGACGGTGGGCGCGAAGTCCTGCAGGAAGTCGAAGAGGAAGTCAAAGTTGCGGTTCAGGTCGATTCCGAAGGCGTCCGGGTCGCCTCGCGACGCGGCGGGGTTGCGGTTCTTGCGCCAGCAGCTGTGCGTGGCCTGGTCGTATGCCACGCCGTCGGGGTTGCTCAGGGGCGTGAAGATGATGCCCGTCGACAGGGCACGCTGGACGTCGCAGTTGGAGTAAGCTCGGCCACCGAATGTGAGGCCCTCGCCGTACTTGTTCGCGTACAGCAGGTCCGAGATGAAGTAGACGATGTTGTCCGAGGCGCCGCGCTCGCGTGCATGGATGGCGGCGTTGAAGTAGACGCGGTACGCATCGCTGCAGTTGCCGGAGCCGCCGACCTTTGCGCCGAAAAAGGAGGCGTTTTGGTACGTCTTGTACGGGGACTCGAAGGATTTGATGCCGTACTCCTTGACCAGACCGCGGACGGCGCTCTTGATCTCATCAACGTTGAGGAGCGACTCGAGGCTCGTGCCGGCAGGCCGGGAGCCAAGTCCGCGTGGGAACGTGTTGCCGCCATCGAACCGGTCGCCCGTGCCGATGGCCAGGCCCGTGTTGTTGGGGTTGGTGACCTGGCGGCGAGCGATGCGTCCGCCCGAGCCTTCTCCGGGAAGGAGGCAGGGCTCTCCAAGCAGGGCAAGGGAGAGGAGGGCGCAGACCTGACCGGTTTTCATTGTCGGCTCGTTATAGGGGACTGGAAGCTTTGGTTAAGGGCGAAGGACGTTTCGAGCGGTGCCTAGGGAGACAAAGGACGAGGACAACTTACTTGGTAAAGAAGTGACGAGGCGGCGTGCAGTTTATACCAGAGCTGCCAAGCCGTTCCCATCATTTAGCGAGCTAGCTCTACGCGACCGGCACCCCCGGCCCTTGTGTGGTGTAATGTAGCTGCATGATGATGATGCTGGTGATGTTGATCAACATGGGGGGTGTCAGATTTCTCCCGGCCGCCATGCATTCATCCGTTCACTACCTGCCTACCTACCTGCCTACCTATCTACCTACCTACCTACCTATGTAAGGTAGGTAAGGTACGGCACGGTACCCAAGTGTTTGACACGGCAGGTGGTTGGCTGCAGCGTCAGGGGCAAGAAAGATGTCGTTTACATTGACCTTGGTTGCTCTGTGTATTTCTATTATTGGTCTCGGAGGGGAGCGCAAAGCAATCCAAGGCCGACGCGCGCTCGAAAGGGCAGTCGGGAGCTGAGAGGAGGCTTCCCAAATAGGCTCATTTTATTGGCAACTGCTGCCAAGTTGGTCCCGCGCTTTAGTGGCAACTTATCATTTATACAATCATGAACAACGACGCGTCGTCTACGCTGGGATTGGCCAGCGTCCGCACATGTAACCAAGTTTCTTCTTGTGGCAGTGGATCGGAAGTCTTGGCAAGGAGCTTTTGCATACAGTAAGGAAGTAAGCCCAAGACACCAGCCGAGCAGGGAGGGAAGGTTGGCTCATCGGGCCACACCCGTCGATTCTCACCTCGGTGAGAGCGGAGCGGTGTAACGTCAACGTGCGGCTTGCTCCGGCCCATATGCTGGAGTAGACTTGTCCTTTGGAGAATCAACTTGCCGTACCTATGAGAAAAGCCGTCACTTTCAGGCCGCCTAATCGAAATATGGTCACCGTGGTACTAGGGTACCTATATACCTACCTACCCACCTACCGAGATGACCAGACCAGCAGTGATATAAGCAGTTGTTGTGTGCCTGTCCTCTGGGATACCTAGCTGGGTACCTAAGGTAGGTAGGGAGGTATCAATCATCCCGAGAAGGTGATACAAACTCACTTCTCGTCACCTTTCGCCGCCCCCTTGCCGCTCCTCCTTCTCAGCAGCCTCAACGTATGTCCCATCCTTTCACTTTGCGACGTCCTTGTCAAGCTGGGTTTTGAACTAGGATGGATCAGCTCAACTGTCTCCCTTTTCACTCGGAACTTACCCAAGACAGTCCAAATCACGCAGATTAGTCATTTTACTCGGAAAAAATCATCCGATCCATCTGCATTAAACATCCGACTATTCTCTAGATGCCTTTCCCAGACGAATTGCCCCTCAATGGTTGGGTTGTTGGGCTGCCCGAGGTTGGAACCACCGACGCCGCTTACAAAGGCCGCGCTCGACATGTCGCTGTCGTTGCTCTTGAGTATATCGACGGCGTCTGTCTTCAAAATCTGCTGCAAACCGACGAGAACGGCAAGCTCTCTTATATTGGGCACCACTCCAGAGTTGGCAGTGGTGTTGCCGAGTCAAGGGCGCTGGCCATGGACGCTCGCCTCGGAGTCATGGAAGACCTCCTGGCAAATATCAGCAGGCGGTATTATGTGGGAGTCAACAACGCTGATGTCTATCCACCCTCAAAATGTCATCGTAACGTTCCGCCGTGGGAACGAGACATTTGAACGACGGCGTGTCTCTCTTGTCGACTACAAGGGCTCCTACATCGGTCCCTTTCGAAAGTCAAGGCGCAACGTTTGGGCTCAATTTGAGAGACCCATTCACCCATATTACAGATGGGGTCTCGAGAGGCTGGAGCCGTTCTTCCTCTGCCATTGGTTTCCCTCCGATCGCGAGGTTGTGGATGGATTTTGCCATCGATTGAAGCAATGGGAGGTGGGTGCTTTCGGCTCTTTGAGAGGTTCGGATGAGTACAGCCAGTTGGGACGAACCTGGCCAATCGCAACCTGAGAAAGAAGCTGCCCTGGTTGCCTCTCACAAGCTCAAAGCCGAGAAAGAGGCTGCCTCTCGCCAGTTGGGAGAGGAGGCTGCCAGCACGCCTATCGAAGCGGAAGAGGCCGAGACGACCGAACGCAGCGAAGGTTGCCCACAAGCCTCAGCAGTAGACTTTTAGTGTTTGTCCAACATGACCGTCACAGCTCGACACCTGGTCAATGATCAACGGGACGGAATTGCGGCTTCTAGCGACCCACGGTCAAGGTCCCCATCCAGTTTTGTATGGCATCACTTTGTGGGCACGTAATGCCCCAGTGACGTGGAGGCTATTCTACTTTTACGTGGGCAAGAAGAAGGCTGATATTCGCAAGGTGTTGCCAATCGTCCAGGGAAGCGGAATCGTCAGGAAGCATCTCGGGTCATTTACGAGCATAGTCCCTCCCCTTTGTGGTCTCGGGTCACAAGACAACTGCCAACCAACACCCAACGAGGGGTTTGTTTGATCTGTCAGGAAGCCCCGACTGGATGGAAGTTTGAGTCCGAAATGTAATCGAGACTGGACGGAGTATTACTTCCGAGCCGGTCAGCGAAATCGAGGGATGCGGTTTTCATCATTTCTTTCGTATGGATCGGCATTTTTTTCCGTACTTCTTCACCGGTAGATTGATCTTGGCCAATTACGAACAATGAGGTCATGGCTGCAAGTGAGATGCTCAGGTTGAAGCGAACTGCACGACAATGGACCGTGAATCTGTTGAAATCGCAAAAAAAATCAAACAACAAATGTAAAAAAATAAAAAATAAAATAAAATAAAAGACATGTGCAAGGCTGGCAGGGAGGGAGTGCAGACGTGAATATATAGATGAGTTGTTGGTTGCGCCCGCAAACACGTGCATGGAGGAGGGCGCCCGTCAACATGACACGCAGCTGGCATGAGTGAGTGGTATTAGGTAGATAGATGGCTGTTAAGCGCAGACAATGGGCGAGAGAACGCCCGCAAAGACGCAGGGCAGCGGGACAGAACCATGCGCGCGGGACGACGGGAGTACCGAGGCATGAACAGATGGGATCTAAGAACTCTAATCAGCGCTCCCGCCCGAGTGGTCGGCGTGTAACCTCTGGAGGCCGTGCTCGTCAACCAACCTGACGCGACTACCTATGTTTGGTTAGACAAACGATGATCCCAGGCATCATCAAAGCGTGTAGGGTTTGCTGTGCCCTGGCGCCAACGAGGAGGCGAGAATGTCCCACGTTGGTATTGTCTCGTCAAGCCTTCCGAGGGCACCAAAAAAGAAAGAAGAAGAAAAAAAAATGACAAAAGACCAACACGTCGAGGGAAGCGGGGGAACTGAGCACGAAGTGATGGGCGTATTTCTGCTCCACCCCCAAGACATCATGGGGGGCGATAATAGCAATCAGACAGATAGGGCTGATGAAGAAAAGATAACGGGACGGTGTACGGATATCAGGACGATTTAGGCTAATCAGTGGATGCCTCCTTATCTTGTCAATAGGTATCTAACGACATGTGTCCGATATCTAACGACGTGACAAGAAGAAGGCGTCAGCTTCTTTGGCAACAGTAGTTACTACTAATAGCGCCACGTTAAATTGGACGGGCTTCGTGTTGATGGCACGACGTCCGATGGCGGGAAAGCTTGGGAGAAAGGTAGGTACCAAGGCAGTAATTTAACTTGTTCATTAGAAGATGGGTACACGCTATGTATGTAGGTCGGTCGGTCGGTCGACAAGGCGACGCAGATTTAAATTAGTTGGGTTGTCTGTGCTTTGGGGGCATTTTCAATCAGGGCACAAAGTATATATACTATTATACTGTAACATAGGTTGTAGGGAAATGAGACAGCCGTTGGAATGGAACGGCGGAGGAGGTCAGGTCGAGAAGGGAAACTCAAAACGGGAAGACGTTACCTCAGTACGGATACGGATATTGCTTGCATACCAACTATACTTGGGAACATACTACGTACCATACCGTCCAGGGCCTGGGCGGTTCCACCGGCCGGTTAACCACCTGGTCCCTGCCTTTAACCTCATCCTCGCCTTTTCAGCGCCAAGACGTCGCTACCAGACTAGGGGGTGACGCGCCTTGCCTGGAGAGAGAGAGAGAGATAAGAAACGCCGGCCAATGACGATGCTTCAACCAGCTGGCAGCTTCTCCAAAAGGACTTTGGTCCTATGGTACGGAGTAGTACCTACCCTTAGGACCTGCCCGAGGTTGCCTTCCTTTGGGTTTGCGGTACGTACAACGGTACGGAGTACATGGGTACGTATCTATCCATACCAATCCGTAAAGAGAGAGAAAGAGGGATCTACCACATTCGTGCTTACCTACCTACTGTAGGTGGGCATCTGTTTGGCTAAACTGCCGATTATTTGCAAGTTACACACGTTTCAAGTACGTGAAGTCCTACTCATGGCCAAACATACATCAGGTAGATGGAATCCGGGTGGAAATGACGACATGCAGCCCTTTCACTGACAAGCCGTTGGACTTGGCGCCTAATCATTCATTCATGCTTCCGCGCGAGACTCCTACAATCAACGCATCGGGACGCCACATGCTGCACTTTGTCGCCGCGGCACTGATAAGAGAAGACGCACTATCCAAAGTACGAATCCTCAGATTCATCTGTCCGCTTTTGGGTACTCGTATCACAATTTTAGTCTGTCCGTCAGCGCCGCCTGCCTGACCTCTTATCTACTGGTGGACCTGATGGATTCCCGGCTTGGTTTTCTACGGCACAGCACTTCCAATCGCCGGCTTCAGCCGCTGCGTGTCCGTGACGGGGGGCTTTTCCCCCTCGCCGTGGGTCACGTCCGCCATGTGGCGTGTTGGAACAGCGGTAGCGGCGACTGTTTAGCGTTTGCCGCCGACACTCGGCTCAACAACACCAAGACGAGTTGGCGACGCCTTGGATGATTTGCGAGGCACAGCTGACGATTCACCGCAATGGCCATCCATCCGTTCATTTGCGGCACGGGGCCACTTTCTTCTCCAGCGTGTCATCTTACGTACGTACTGTAGATGCGGCATATCATCCAGATACCGGATACCTACATAGGGCCGTCTCTTTTCCTTCTTCCGGCGGGAAAGAAAGCTTCAACTTTAACCTCGACGTCGCAGAAAACACGCACGCCACATGGGCGCCAAGCTGATTTCGTCAATGCCCAACGGCGGATTGCCGAGAACCCGTGAGCCGCAGCAATCACCAAGCGAAGCGCGCGTGGCTGCATCAAGTAGACATATTTAACGTTTGCGTTGCTTCTCTGACCCCAATAATAATCGGGCCAAAACAGCATCGCTGCGATCATCATTGGTGTGGCGGATGAGAGCCGGTGCTGCCTGCGGCTTGCTGCACAACACCTTGATCACCGGGCTGTGTGTGTGTGCGCAATCATATAATAATACGCCGTCAATACACAAACGGACATAGCCATCGGCGGCCCTCGGCATATTGGTTTCCATCGTGCCTCTACCTGGAAGCCTTCTGGAATGCACGAAAGGCTCACCGACGCGCAGCCTGATCCTCGGAAGACGTGCCGTCTCTCGTCCATCGTCCTAGGGAGGGGGGGGGGGGGGGGCTGACGCGGGAGCCAGATGTGCCCCGGCCGGTTCGGTCAACATACATGACAGCATCGTGTACACCTGCAAGCCGCGCCGGCAAATCATCATTAGAGGCCAGGTCCCACGTCTGCTGCAGCGGTCAATGTGTCATGGAGGGGAGCTGTCCTCGCCTACCTACGGAACACGACACCGGTCAGGTCAGCCAAAGGGGGTTATCTGTCCCGTTCCGCCCATGCAAGCCTGTCAACGCCGGGAACCGTCTCCACCCGGCCGCGGCCAAGCAAGCCATTGAAGCGACCCGGAGACACCCTGGGTAAGAAGACCAACCCTGCAGCGCGAATGAAACGCTGACAACTGACTCTGCCTCTTTGTTGCGTTTCTGCCGTCGCGTTTCCGAGCCGCCGCAGGTCGTTATTTTTTTTTCTTTTCTTCTTTTTTTCTTTTTTCTTTTTTCATATGTGCTCTACGGATACACTGCCCTCCTCTCGAACCGCCTGCCCGCCCTGATCGCCTGCCTGCTGCAGTCTTGGCTGTCTCGGTTCCAGCCATGCCCGCCCCCAACACGTCTGGGACCACGTCGCACCGCGGGCGTTGTGGGAGATTTGAAATTCGACCCTTTTGTTCCGGCCGAACACGCAGTCGTCCAATGTCAACAACATACGACGGATGGAAGGGGCTTTTACCCCGAAACTGGGTTTATCTGGACTTTTCTTGTCACCTTGGATGGACCAATAGCACCATATGATCAGCCAAAGCTCAAGCCATGTCTTGGCAGTTCCTCCTCTGCCCCCTCCATGCAAAGTACCTCACCTACTGAGTAATACATACTATGTAGTCGTACGGATAGTCTCCAGAAGTTGAGCATCGAGGGGCTGAGCAGTCTCTGGAGACTCTGGCAATGGGGGGGCAGCCCTTCTCAAAACGGAAGAGTAAACGTTTAGTGGGCGAGTTCCGCCAAGACACCCCGACCTTATGGCTCGAATTAGCCTCAAGCCGAATCCCCCGTCCCTGCACCATCCATTGCCTGTCTCCAAATTCCTTATCAGTGTCCACATGTTCCGACGACCCACTGGCCCTGGAAGCATGGGGTGGGGGGAAGGTTGGATGTGTACTCCCTCCGTACATGGGTCAGGAAAGCATGTGGTGCACACAATAGGACAGACACCCTTCTGATGAAGCTCTGTTACCAAGTACCATACCCAGTCCGTAAGCAACCAGCCAACCTCGTACCACCTGTCATGTAGCCATACCGGCAGAGGAACATGCCCCGGGGCGTCTCGTCTCTTCTCCCGGAGGCACTGGAGGAATGGGTAGTCCTTCCAAGAAATGGCTTTGCCTCCTCCTCCTCTTTGTCTGCAGCTCGAATCCATCTCGATCCTTTTTTTATGCTTTGCTCCCCACCTCTTGGCCCTCCGTCATTGGTGTTCCAGACGAACGAGTACAGAGCTGGGTAATGAGCCCCCCCTCCCCGTCCCAGCTGATCACTACCTTGTCCCAACTCTCCAATCTTACCCGCACCAGCGGTCTGGGCTGCCTATCCCTACCCCGTCTGGCTCCATCCAGAGAGATACCTACCTGCAGTGCGCCGGCCGCCTTCTCGGGGGGGTAGGGAACTTCGGCCAGCTTACCTCGAGGAGGGCTCCGAACACAGGGGTCTGGTCCATGTTCCTTCTGATTATTTAGCCTTTGACTTCCCAGCGACGCACGCATGGAAAAAAAGTGTGCGCCTCCTCCCCTTCCTTCCCTCCTCTTCTCCTTGTGATACCTCATCCTTCGACGTCCGTTCGCCGCATACGAGCACCACTGCCACCCCCCCCCGCGAACGTGGAAGATCTCCGGACGCACCGTACCGCGCGCAGCTCAACCTCATTGACCGCATAAGAGCCGGCGCGCAACCGTCATCATGTCTGCCGGTCTTTACACGCTTCCGTACAACGGTACGGAGGGGCGTGCCGACGCCGGCTACTCTTCTGGGGTGGAAGACCTAAACGTCTTCTATGAGGTGTGTTGATAGTCACCTTACGCAGACTCGCTTCCGGTGTGCTCCTTGTCCGATCTGACTTGAGCGACAATAGTCCGGTGACCTGGCGTGGATCATGGTCTGCTCAGCTCTCGTGCTGCTCATGATCCCCGGTGTCGGTTTCTTCTACTCGGGCCTTGCGCGCCGCAAGTCCGCGCTGTCCCTGATATTGATGTCGATGATATGCGTCGGGGTGGTGGGCTTCCAATGGTTCTTCTGGGGTTACACCTTGACCTTCTCCCACACCGGCTCCGTCTTCCTTGGCGACATGTCCAACTTCGGCTTGAAGGACGTCGTCGCTCAGCCCTCTGTGGGTTCCACCAAGATCCCGGACATTCTCTTTTGCTTGTACCAGGGCATGTTCGCGGCTATTACGTGAGTTACACCTCTGGACCCAAGAAAGAAAAGAAGAAAAAAAAGAGCCGTCTGTTCGGGTTCGGTCCCGAGGGCCGAGTTCCCACCTGGTCAACTTGGAAAAATTACAGCGTTGCAACAACCATGACTCGGTATCTGACAAATCTCCAGTCCCGCACTCGCCCTCGGCGCCATTGCCGACCGCGGCCGCATTCTTCCCGCCATCGTCTTCGCCTTCATCTGGGCCACCATCGTCTACGACCCCATTGCCTACTGGACTTGGAACGCCAACGGCTGGCTGTTCACCCTCGGCTCCCTCGACTTCGCCGGAGGCACCCCCGTCCACATCTCCTCCGGTTCCGCCGCCCTGGCCTACTCCCTTATGCTGGGTAAGCGCACCGGGTACAACAAGGTCCACGGCCTTCCTTACCGCCCCCACAACGTCACCCACGTCGTCCTCGGAACCGTGTTCCTCTGGGTCGGCTGGTTCGGCTTCAACGGCGGCTCCGCCCTGGCCGCCAACCTCCGCGCCGTCATGGCCTGCTTCAACACCAACCTCGCCGCCGGCGTCGGCGGTGTGACCTGGATGCTGCTCGACTACCGCCTCGAGAAGAAGTGGTCCACCATTGCCTTCTGCTCCGGCGCCATCGCCGGCCTCGTCGCCATCACGCCCGGCGCCGGTTTCGTCACCCCCTGGGCCTCTGTCATCTTCGGCATCGTCGGTGGCATCGCTTGCAACTTCGGCACCAAGCTCAAGTTCGTACTCGGCGTCGATGACGGCCTGGACGTCTTCGCCGTCCACGGCATCGGCGGTATTGTCGGCAACATCCTCACCGGTATCTTTGCTGCGTAAGTTTTGCCGTTTGCCAACATGCGGCCTCGCGCCCTCCCTCCGGTCACTCGCTAACCGCGAACACAGCTCCTACATCGCTGCTCTCGACGGTGCTTACGCTGGCGCGAACGCGATTCCCGGCGGCTGGATCGAGCATCACTACGTGCAGCTCGGCTACCAGCTCGCTGGCTCCGTCGCCGGTTTCGCCTGGTCTTTCGTCTTGACCTGCATCATCCTCTTCGTGATGAACTTCATTCCCGGCCTCAGCCTCCGTGTGGATGCCGACGACGAGGATCTCGGCCTCGACGACTGCCAGCTCGGCGAGTTCGCCTACGACTACGTCGAAGTCACCCGCCATGTCTCCGACATTGCGCCCAACAGCCACGAGGGCGTCCCCGGCAGCTCTGCCCACAGCTCCCTCCCCGAGAAGACCGTCTGAAGGATCCCCGGAGAACCTCGACCCATCTCAACATCACATTTAACATTGCGCTTGTTCGCCGGTTGGTTAACTGGGGACAAGGGGGGAAAACGGAGCGGCCATCATATATAATACTCATGTCATACTTTCGCTTTGATACCATATTGGATCCTTGCTTGCTAGATATCCAAACAAACTACTCAATAGATAACATTTAGTACAAGCAATCATCTTTGTTGTTTAATGATGCAACGCAATACTGTTCTACCTCTTTCTCCGGCCGAGTCGTTTACACAAGCCCAGACACCAATCAGCACAGGGCATGTAACAGAAAGGGCTGTTATGAATTGCGGGTAGTAACACCCCTCCACTAATTCTAGCTACTTTACCACCAGGCCCCATATTAATTAATAACATTCGAATTTCCTTTAATTAACATAAAAAAACTTTATAAAACACGACAAACTTAAGAAACAAGCCGCCATGTAGAGTTGGCTAGGGCAGAGGTCAGGGTTTAGATTAGGATAAGAGCTTGGAGTAGGGATGGGCTCCAGAACAGGATCGAGAATGGAACAAACGATGGGATGAAGAATTCAGCAAGAGATAAGAATGTGAATGTGGTTTGGATTGATTTGTTTCCGAGTGGGGGGCGGATTAGGTAAGTCTGGTGGCGGGTTACATTTAGCCTCCAAATACCGTTTACACACTTCACTCGGACTTATCATGGCTAGATCCTCCAACTTCAATAACGTTCACTGGAGCTTTCTAGATGGTTACGGCCTCATCACAACAACAACCCTTCTCACCTCTATGCCAGCCAACCTCGTCGCACCAAGACATCTCATTCTCGGGCAGCATCAGCTGATAACGCAATATCGGTCAAGGCCAATGCGTAATAGAACGCCCGGATCCTACGAAGCCTTCGTCGACAAGCCGAACCAGTTGTTTCTACACAAGCAGCATGCTGCACTTCCAAAGGCCAATAAGCATTCGGTCAAAAGTAGGTTGATCAATCACCTCAAAGCATTAGAAGCGCCATCTTGTTGGCTCGACGTCAGTATGGTTGTAGTCGCACTCAACTACACCTTGTCTACGTTGACTATGACGTGACTTACGCAACAACTTCATCTGGTTCATCCTAGAGATCCGGGGTCTTGGATTGCAATCAAATCATCTCTTATAGTCTCATCCAATCCCAGCTCCTATGGCAACGACCCTCCGTCAACCAACCAAGCTTGGCCAGTCACATATGAAGCTTCGTCCCCGAGCAAGAACGCGATGGCTGTCGCAACCTCCATGGGCTCTCCAACCCTGCCCAAGAGCGCCGGGAAGACATCCGCTCCTGTTTCCGCACTTTCCAATGACTTTCTCAAGATCGGGGTGTCAATCGCACCACTGGTAGATTGTCAGCTGTCGGTTCCGTACTCATGCGCGCTTGCTGCAACCCAAGTGTGGCGGACAATCGAACTCACGGGCAAATGGCGTTGACCCTCAATCCCTTCCGCCCAAACTCCCTCGCCGCGCTCTTGGTCAAGCCCACAACGGCATGCTTACTCGCGGTGTAGGCCCCGTGGAATTCCAACCCATAATGGCCGGCCACCGACGCAACGTTGACGATACTCCTTCCCCTGCCACCGTCCTCCATGGCGAGGATCTCGGCCCTCATCGCGTTCAGGACACCCCTCGCGTTGACGCCCATCACAAACTCCCATTCGTCATCTTCGATCTCGGTGACGTTGGCCTTGTTGCCCTGCCGCCCGAGGACACCGGCGACGTTGGCCGCGCCGTCGAGAGGTCCGAGCTTCTCGACCGTCTCGGCGATCCACGCTTCCACCGCCTTTCGGTCCCGCACATCGACCATCTTGGACACGACGTTCTCCGCACCGTAGAGGCCCGTGAGCTCCGTCGTAGCGGACGAGAGAAGCGCCTCATTGACGTCCGAGATCGACACGCGCGCGCCGAGAGAGGCGATGTGTTTCGCCGTGGCGTTTCCGATACCCGACGCCGCGCCAGTAATGGCGATGACTTTTCCCTTCAAGCTGCTCATGTCCGCTGATTGACCGTTTGCTCCCGTGGCTTGTTGGGTCGTCAAGGAAAGATGAGAAAAAGTAAAATAAAATGTAAAAATAGGCGCAAGAGAGGGGCATGCCATTAGGTCGCGCCGAGCTAAATCGAAAACCTCAACTCCGCAGCCAACCGCCAAGAGGCTCGTGGGGGAGGGGGAATAATATGTGCCCAAGCCCGCGTGTCCCTCCACTATCTGAGCATGCCAAAATAACAGGTTTGAGCTACAGTGACGTGACTGAGGCTTCATGCATGTATCCTCGGAGGTCTACATCAGTTTCGGACTGGCCGTTGGGGCTCCGCGACACGTTGGCCGGACGCAGTGGAGCTTGCCGAGAATCGCAAGCCATGCCGGAGGGTTTCTGTGCACATAATAGGCCGCGCTTCCCCGAGTAGGATCTGCGGGGTAGAGCATAACTCAACTTGGGCGGAAACGGTCAGCACTGCGTACCAAACTTCGGGCATGTCTCATCCAAACCCAAGATAGCAAAAGCTTGTTCGCCGCTGCCCGTATTTGTATGTAGATCCCCCAAGATCGGGTCTTATCTAGTAAAGAAACGGGTTGCCTCGGTCATCGCAGCCTTGTTGTTGACGCATCGAGTAGCTGTTCTGTGACGAAGACTGACGTCGGAGAGACCCTAGGGCGGCTCCAGGCTCGCTTTTATTACCTTGCTGCCACGGTTTTTCTGACTCTGAGGGCTTCATTCACCTAACTTGTAATCCACGGGCTAACCTTACTGCTCATTCTTTCTCTCAATGGGGACAATAAGAAATGGCACGGGATACGGTGGGTGCTCCAAGGAGTTTGGGGTTTCAGTGTAAGTTGAAAAAGAAGGTGGCATTGTTATGTGCGTTTCCATGAAATGAAACTTGAATGTCGATTGACCTGAAACCGAATTAACGGTGTTCCTTGTTTTCGGATTGAACCATTCACGCACCAAAGACGCATACATCAGTTCAAGGAAAATCATTTCAAAGGGGATTCTTCCGGGGCCTCTTAATCTATACACTGGACATTTACCGCAATCCTCACTGATTTAGGCCTGTTCTCATGACAATTCAGTGGATAGAAACATTGCAAAATTTCGGAAGAGGAGACTATGACAGCATAGGCAACCTACCGGCACAGATCCACGGCTTGTGATGCTTGATAGGCTCCCTCGATCTCTACACGGGACTATATAAGGAGATTCAACATCCGACCTGTCAAACGAGCGGGAGATGATCCCAATGAGATAACAACAAGACCTGGTCCGCTTTTTACGCCCGCATTCACTTTCCGGGGTCGCAGTTGGACACAGCCTTAAGAGGGACAGTCTTAACAGCCGTATCCTAGTACCTTGGTACCTTGGCATTTTGAGAGGGGGGATATGAATATCCTGGAAGTCGGCCCCGCTGAGATGTGGCGAAAATGTCGTCGGTATCCGATGGCGTCGTGCCATCGTACCCCATGGGTTCTGCTGCAGAGTCTTATCAGTGGTAAGACTGGGCTGAAGCACATACTGCGTAAGCCACAGAGACGCGATGTCATTTGCGTCTCCATAAGTCATAAGCCAGCCGAAAAAGATGGACTGAGGGCGATTCCCCGCCTCACGCTGACGGTCTTCCTGACGGGAACTCCAAGATCATCCATGGTCCAAGTGATTGGCGAGACAGGGTGTATGTTGGACAAAAATGAGCCGCGTGCAGTCCTACCGATCAGGTTGATCCGGGGGAGATCACCGGCGGTTCCTATAGGTCAGCGAACTCGAGCCAGGGCAATCAACCTACATATGTCTGCTTCTCCCAGCCTGAGAGCGCTTAGCTTCTCATCAACTAGTGTACAATTTGTGATGAGGGAAGAGGTTCGGCATCAGACGAGGATCCTCCAATGTTGTCATGGCTTGGCGGACCAAATCATACAGATTTCCCTCACACCTTTTTTCATCAACTTTCTTATTCTTTCTTGCGTATTTCAAAGGGAATGCTTTTGTATCGCACAAACAGGGTACATTGACAGCGCCAAGTACACTGGAGCATTGAAACAAGAGGTCCGAATACCTTTGACGAAGATGAGCGTGTCAACGTCTCAGACTGAACCCCGTGTTCTTCAGTCTCACGCAGATCATTCAACGTATCAGAACTGCGGACTGCCGAATCCTCAGTGTTTCCGGCGCCAGTAATCACTTTTGCCTTCTTGGTAACAGTACCAGGGATGCCTGATCTTGCTGCCGTGTGTATTTGCTGTAGTTGTCCCTCACAGCCACGCGGTTTATCACCCAGAACTTGTAACAATACAAGACCATTGCTGCTTGGAGACCAAGTTGGAGCTGTAAAAGTGAAATACTGTCCAGCAAATCATAGCCGTCGGGCTTTGAGTGTTGCGTGGAGCCTCTGCCTCCAGCAAACCGCTGTTCCAAGAACCAGCGTCCAGGGATCTACCAATAGGTTGAAAATACTTCATCAGTAAAATACATGAGTTGCACAACCAGGGTATCGTATCAGACACCCTCGTAGGAAGAAAGTGCATTTGTCAGATACCCAACTACCCATCAAATATACGCGTCTAGCTGTCACCCTTCCAAGGTGGTGCACGAACCGGGGATATTACAACGAAGTCATTGGGCTCAGCTCCGAAAAGATGTGCCAGTTCACGTCACTTTCTCTTGCCTTTACAACCTTGGTCCATCGTGGCACTTGTAATCCGCAACACCGGAGGCCTTCCGGTGTTCCCAGCCAACCAACTCGCCTCGCGTGCATACCCTGCCACCCATTAGGGACGTCGAGTCTGCTGCATTTCAAATTTCCTCCTGTTGTGATACTCTGCTATTTGTGGCTAATATCGATGTGTACCTGTGTGATCTCAAGACATGCTTACCTGCATTGGATACAGTCATTTGGGACCAAAATTGCACAGGGTGGTATTATGACATGCATTTCGTTCGCGCAAGACACTCAGTTTGTCTATGGGTGGTATACCGTCCCCCAACCCTTGTCATATGTATTGTTTGTTAGGAACCACAGCCAATAGAAGAGACTACGCCACATCTTTAGATATAATTCATGCTTACTACGTAGAAAACGAGCTGATACCTGGGCGGCAAATGGCTCTGATGATGGTAAACTACAAAAGCACAAGCACCCCTTCCTTGGCGTCACATCACAGGTGTGTAGGATAAGGCAGCGCGTCATGATGCAAAGAAAAAGATTGGCATGGCTTGGGTTTTCAACAAAAGAGGTATGGAAACCATCCTTGTCGCATTCTGTCAAGACCGCTTTGTAACTATGTACAGATAGGCAATCAGCTCCAATTCATAGCTAATAGTGATACTGCATCCTCTGTACTCTGTTGGCAGCTTCCAACGGACGTGTTGGTCGCTGGCATGGTGCTGGCTTCCCAATGTGATATGTCTTCCCATCACCACACCCCTACTAGCCATGCGAGTCCTTAGCAACCACTCTCAACCAGAATATGACAAGGTTAGCAACATGGCCCCATGATTCGGCATTCAATGGTATCTCCAAGGGGTTTGACTTGGCCTACTGATCTAGAACACTACTACTTTGTCCAACATCATATGTATCAAGCATTTAAAAGTGATCCACGTTTTAGCCACTCAGCCCAGCTTACACATTTGAGGGACGGCATAATGGAACCTCAACACTCCAAGAGCCTATGTGATATTGGCCGTGCATCCCAGTATAACATTTCCGATAAATGAAGAACGAGTATGTTGTTCATGTTCTTGAGTTCCTTGATATCCTCCAACGGTATGAAGGAAATGTTAATTGTGAAAACGTAAGTAT
>MU846379.1:0-32633 GCA_030867225.1 Colletotrichum caudatum
CGACGCTGAACTGTCCCCGCCCCCCACCCCCCCCTCCCCCCCGAAACCCCAAAGAACACTCGACTGCCGCCTGCCGCCTGCCGCCTGCCGCCTGCCGCCTCCCGCTTTGCGTCGTGAAACCCCTGGACATATTGAGCTCTTATAGTCCCCCCCTTTTGTGGTGAGGCGGGCTTGAACGTTTCGACTGACGGGCGGCTTGCAGGGATCGCCAGAAGGGAAGAAGGGGGGGGGTTGTCAAACAGATTTTTCACTCCCGAGACGATTCCGACTTATTGAGTTGCCGCGAGCTTGTCCCCCACCCCCTTCCGCAGATCTCGTGGGAATCTCTGACGCGTCACTGGGGATCGGGTGCGGAACGAGCGGCCGTCCGCAGGAATCAGAGTTTGGGAGGGTTCGTCTATGACGCGGTTCTGGGCGTCTGGACGAGGGCAGAATTGGCCGGCTTTCCATGAAAGAAAGAACCCTTTCCTGCCCCCGCCATGAGAAAAAAGGCGCAGATTTGATGCAACGGCTCATGCGAAGGGCACATCCAGACACCCCTCCAGCTTCGGTTCGTAAGCGACCGTGTGTGCTCTTCGAGTGGTCAGTCTGGACACCTACTCTTGGCACAGCAGTGCCTGAACGAACAAATCTAGATGGGCAGAGCCCATGGGAAACCATCTGTGTGGGTGACTGAAATGTGCAGTTCCGTCGGCGCATGGACTGTGGTCATCAAGGTTTGGAGGGAGGTTTAGCCTCCAACAACCAGGCACCCAGTCGCCTGGGGTCCTCCCTGTTCGTGTACTCCCTCTCGACTGCCAGATTTCCCCATCGACGAAATCCGTCAATCCGGTTAGGTTGTTCCAATGACACGTTTCGCGCGAACCTCACTCGGAGGCACCCGAGTCGGAGCAGAGCAAGTCACGGCAATGGTCGAGACCAAGAAGAAGGAGGAATTCAAGAACCACAAAGCATCGTTATTTCGTCCAAGGTACACCCACCCGTGCAGCATTAATATACATCAGGAAACCCCCATCCCATAAACGTATCCACAGGATATTATGTAAAGAATCAAAAGGAAACAAATGATAAGAGAGCAAGGCCAAGCAGCTGATGATGCTGGACTCGAGTCACCAAACCTATGCCCCCTTTGACGGCTCGGCGCGCCATGCCCCTGGCACACGGCCAGCCATCGAAGCGAAGTCGAGCATAAAACAAAAGAGAAGAAAAAACGGTGGATTTCCTTGTTGCCTGGTGGTGCCGCAGACTACTGCCCCGATGCCCTGCCAAAGTGCGGGGGCACTTTAGGCCTTGAAAGCGCGGGCCTCGGTGCGCTTGCGGAGCTTGAACTCGACGGCACGCTTGCGGGCGGTCGCGGACTGGGTGAAGGCGACGGAACCGCCGAACGGACCGGCGAGGGCGGCGTTGCGAAGGCGGGCGACGCAGACGTTGCTGGCGCCACCGACGTTGGCCTCGCATGTCATGCCGGCGGGCATCTTGATTTCGACGGGGAAGTCCATGGTGGAGGCGCCCGAGAGGCCGCCGATACCGATACCGGGGACGTTCTGGGTGACCTCGGCCTTCTTGAAGGCGCTGGGGTCGGTGCCGCCCGAGGTGGCGTCGACATCGGCAGTGAGAGGGCCGGCGCCGTCCTGGTTGACCTGGTGGAAGGTCATCTTGAGGGTTCCGTCGTCGGAGGTCGTGGGCATGCCACTGGCGGCCATGCCGGTGGCGGCCTTGACGCCGGTCTCGACGGTGCCCTTGGGGGTCTTGCTGCCCTTGCCGTTCTGGCGAGCGGCGATGTTGCGACGAGCCATCATCTGCTCGTGGAGGTCGCGGGCCTCCTTGGCGGCGGTCGTGTTGCCAGCAGCGCCATCCATGAAGGTCTTGACCATCGCGGCGGCGTCGACGGGACCGCCGCCCTGGGTGCGGCCGAGCGCGGAGGCCCGGTTGGTGCCCAGCTCGCGGTCACGGATGATGGAGGTGTCGGCCTCGGAGCCGCAGCGGGGAGAGGCGCAATCACGAGGTGTGCCGTCGATCACTGGGTCGTGTTAGTGAAAGCCCGAGCCGACGAGGCAGGGAGACTTACAAGAGAGACCGGGAAGGCTGACGCCGTTGGCGCCCTGGACGCTGTCGATGACACCGTGGGCGAGGACGTTGGTAGCAGCGAAAGCCGCGAGGAGGATGGTAGAGCCGTACTGCATCTTGGCGGTTGGAAAGATTGGTGAAAGCTGGAATTTGAACTTGGAAGGTTGTGCGATTGGTATGATTTCGAAGGCCGTCAAGGAGCACCAGGCTCGTGTTGCAAAGAAGGGCAGATGAAAAAGGCTAAAGAGAAGATGAGATGCTGACAAGAGACAGAGAGAGAAGATGAGATGCTGATGAGAGAGAAAGAGAAGGTGAGAGTTTAATGGACATGCAGGTGACTTTTATACAAGCCGTCGATACTCTGGATGACAGGACTTAGACAACGTTGACGATAACTGATGGGTCTTGGCAAAACCATCGGGCCTGGTTCCCAAGGCCGGGGGTTGCAGCCATTGCGTTCTCCTGAGTGAATCATCCTGTTGCCCACTCCTCACCAAAGATCAGTTGAAGCATCGATCTGACGGCTAGGCAACGCATGTTGTGGGCTTGAGCAAAAACGACCGTTGCGAAGATTCGATTGGTCCCCCACCGTTTCGAAGAGGCCGGCGGGTCCCGAGTGATGACCGGGTGAGGGAAACGCCACGACTACAATGTAGAGTCTGCCCGGTTTCCTCGGCGAGTATGGGCCTTGCGTCAAACCAGCCACTGGCGATCTAAGCTCCGATTGGTAGATCATTGGAAATCGCGGTCGTGGGGGAGCGGCTCTGCTCTCTCTCAGGTGCTAGGGCGAGCCTTGTCTGCGGTTTGTTAGTTAGGGGGCTCACCGTCGATAGCGGTGACGATATCGTCAGACAAAGTTTGGCGACAGGGGCGTTCCTGAGCTGCGCAGGGGCTATCCCATGTCCACCTACAGAAGATTGTGGAACAGCACCAGGATCACGGTGATCTTCAAACGCGAGGTGTGTGAGGTTGTTGGTCGGCGCCGGCGAGCTCGGTTCCAGTGAGCGGCTGGTGGATGCTGCAAGAGGGGTGGAGAACGGGGCAAACCCACCAGGATATCTGTGAATACAATGTCTCCGTTCGTGCCCAAGAACTCACGGAACGCAACTGAGCGCGCCCCTGACGGTGTCTCCGTTCCCCGCTAGCGGGAAAACGGCAAGGGCGTTCCCTCCTGGGCTGAGGGCCTCTCGACAGTGGACACAGGTCGACGTCCCGCTTCCGGGATCTTGCGAGAACCCGAGAGATGATTAGGTTGGATTCGAGAGCAAGGCATCCCCTCCTAAAGAGCCTCCCTCCACCCTAGGCCTGGTTTCCTAAGAATGGACTAACGTGCTTGGATGGCGGCGATATTTCTCCGTGGTAACGTTTGACTGCACTTTTTGAGGTGTGCCCTGCCCTATACCTAGACTCCTTGCGGATGCTTCATGGCAAGAGACTCTCATACCAATCTTGGACGCGTTGTTGAAATGCACGAGCGACGCGGACAGCGTGGTATTGTCATCCACGGTTGACATGGCTTGGCAGATGCAGCAGGTGGGATGAAAGGTCATTGACGCTAGGTATGTCGTCTCGAGTCGCGTTGTAACAAGCCTTCGACAAGACGGCTGACAGTCCTTGGCGGAGCCCTGGGCATCGGAGAACAAAACTCGGGCTTCGGAAGGCTTCCAACGTTTCGTCACTGCGCACGGTTGTTTGGCCCCTTTGCAGCTCTAAACACGAATAGTAGGTAGCCGGCGAGGCGGCTGAGAGAAGAGGGGATCTGCCGGAGAATTCGCTCTAAGAAGCAAGCTTAACGAGAACGGGGTAGGCCGATCGTTGAATGTCTTGTCCTGAGGGCTGGCTGTACAGGGCCACCCCCAGCCCCTCTCCGCGACAGAGGTGAGGTGGATTCTGCAGCTTCGATGGGCCGCAGTCAAAGTTGGTTTGTTTGGGTGACCCCCAGCTCCTTAACTTAGTCATGGTGTGTTCAATCCCGTCGTCTCAGGAATTTGTCACGGTTGCATTTCCAACGGGATGCGAGATATTTCTGCCATGTTAGCTGCGCCACAAACGGGTTGCATCCTTGTGTTTGACGTCACGAGAAAGGCGCTTCTCTTCGCGGACAAACAGGATAGGAGCCGACGGAGATCAAAGCGAAGGTAGAGCCAGGCAAGATAAATAAATGTATGATGGCTACGGGACAGAGAAAGCGCCCCTACCCATGATGGTTAGACCCCTTCCAGCCGCACAGCGCTACGCATCCATCTGATTGCATTGCAGAGAACTGGGGCGACGCGTCTGTCGCCAAGCAAACGAGACGATAACGATTCAACTGTTGCTGGGTATGGTTGAGACGACCCGCGCGCGGTTCAGCTCTCAGTGTTGCTTGCTGTGCCTTCGCCCGAAGAAGAACGGGTTGCCGCAATGTTGAATGCTCAAAGGGGATGAAATACGTACATTCATTCAAAGAACGATATGTGCCGATCCGGATCATGTCCCGACGTTTACTTGGCGCTTGGTGGGGACTGGCGGGGTGCCATGAATCGTTGCTAGGCCAGAGGCGGAATTTCATACCATTGGGATGTGTGGCCTACGATCACCATCCTCTATCACTCTTTTACGATATCGCAACATGAGAAGCATGTTGGCGAGGCCAGCTATGACTTGAGACGTGGGCGAGGTCGCGCCGACTCACGTCACCTGCAGGATACAGGTGACGTTTCTGCCAAGATGGCGTTGCTTCGATAATGGTCTCAAGCAAGCCACTCTGAGGCAGCAAGTCGTCTCCCTCCATCCAGGATAGAGTTGCGGCTGTCAAGTGGCCTGGTGCCAGTCGCAGCGTGGATCTACAACAGGTTTCCGAGTGAAGCGAGGATATGCTGGACGGCAACCGTTTGCGAAGACGAGCGGGCGAAAACTCCGGCGACCTCTTCAAAGTGGAATGCAACCCAAAACGAAGTGTAGCTTTGGATGATAAGAATGTCGTCGTCGTGATCGAGGGTTGTAGCGCGCAGGTCTGCCTCCCAACCCTCGTGACGTTGTGTTTTGGAGAGAAGATCGCATTTGGTTCCAACGCCTGTCTCAAAAGGGCAGGAGAAGTTGCAGGTGGCCTAACTAGGGAGTTAGTCGGTGGCAGGTGCGAGTAGGTAGGTACCTACCTACTACCTTTGTAACTCACCAACCAACCAACCGTTGCTAGCGCGCTGTGCATCTGCCGGTTCCTGATGACCGCTACCAGGTGGCAACGCCTTTTGCGACCGTCATTCGTCAACGTCCCCTGTTTCACTTAAACTTCTAGCGGCCCGGCTTCCTTCACTTTCTTCCCCTCGCAACCAACCCGACGCCTCTCGCATCACAGTCCCCTGACAACATATGAGATTCCACGCGCCCAAGACTGCCGAGGGGCCTATCACCGCTGATTGAGAGGATGTCCACAACGACTTGGCTTCAAGCAGTGCCACGTCCCGGCGCCAGAGATCAATAACTCGCCTTTTAACCCCTCTCCACCCTCATGCTCATCATCCGTGGAAGAGGAACAAGTCTTTGTGTGTCTGCTACTGCTGCTGCTGCTGCTTTAGAAGCCTTGCGACCTGAAAAATGAGCCAAGGTTGCCCGCTTAGATGTGCATTTCACACTGATCACAGTCGTTTTCCTGTCATAACTCCCACCTGGGGACCAATCATCCAACCACGAAACGCTGCCCCAGTGGCAGAGGGACAATAGGTCTTGGCTACCATCGCTCACATGCTGCATGTTCCCATTACGAGGGGTCATTCGCCCCTGGACCAACGAGTGTTGCCAGCAAATCGGCATGGTGGCGTGGCTTCCCAATATCCTCGCCCAAGACGCCCACAGTTGCTTGATAGCACACATGATTCGCTAGGTCGGCCGAGATGTCACTTTAAACTATGAACGGGTTCCTTGCGGCTGGAAGCATGGCGGTTCTCTCTCCATCTCGTTATATAATTGCTCTTCTCGCTGCTGTGCCCATCGATATGATATCCGTGCCTGCCATCTCATCACCACTGCCCGTTCCTTGCCATGTTGCGAGCTGCTCGTTTTGTGTCCGTACTGGCAGGCATCGCCGCCGCCTGCTACAACGGGAATGACGCCCTCTGGGAGAAGAAGTATTCCGACGTCACCTTCGTTGGATCCCACAACAGTGCCTTTGTCGGCATCACGCCCGCCCATAACCAATATGTATCGGTGACGGACCAGCTCGACATGGGCGTGCGGTTTCTCCAGGCCCAGACCCAGAACAAGAACGGCCAAATCCAGATGTGCCATACGACCTGCGTCTTGCTGGATTCAGGATCATTATCCGAGTACCTCGAGGAGGTCACCTCTTGGATCGAGGCTCATCCGCGAGATGTGGTCACCCTGCTTCTCACCAACATTGACGCGATGCCCGTTACGCAGTTCGGCGACACGTTCAGGGACACGGGTCTGGAAAAATACGTTTTCAGGCCGAAGGGCAAGGTGTCCCTCGGACAGTGGCCGACGCTCCGGGAACTCATCGATAATGGCACGAGACTGGTTGTGTTCATGGGTAACTCGTGTTCCTGTACCCTCGAGACTCATCTACCGGCGGGCTGACGGTGACAGACTATCACTCCGACACAAGCAAGGTGGACTACGTCCTCGACGAGTTCCAGTACTACTGGGAGACGCCGTTCGGCGAGACCGACGCAGACTTCCCCAATTGCAACATCGACCGGCCGCAGGGTGTCGACCCGAACGGCTACATGTACCTCGTCAACCACTTCCTCGACATCGAGCTGTTCGCGGGCATCAAGATCCCGGACCAATTCAATGCGCCAAAGACGAACTCGTTACAATCTATCGACAAGCAGGTCAACTTATGTAGAGGGAAGTGGGGACGAACACCGAATGTTATCCTGGTAAGTCAGCCCTTTTCCAACACCGAGCTGGGCGCATCAGCTCGGATGGCACATATTTTGGGGAGCTAACCGAGGGCCACAAAAGCTTGACTGGATCAACATCGGCGAAGCTATCAAGGCACAGAACGAATACAACGGCTGATAAGTGGCCTTCAACACATATAACGCGGTAGGGGCACGACACGTTATCTCAAAACGAGAGATAGCTGCTCCTGTAAAGGCGAGAGGCGCAGGCACCCAGCGATGCCAAGAGAAGGGCGATAGGTCAGCGGGGCACATCTGCAGCCACGACCTGCGTGCTCCCGCCGAGAGGAAACCGCGCTGAGGGGCTTATAGGGACGATTCGCGGGGGAACCAATGGATATGTTGTTCGCGTAATGTAAGGGGGGGCAGCCGAATAGATTGAGTGTGAGCGAAGCCACTCTTCGGTGACCCAATTAGGCATGGGGGAGTTCCCACCCATCGTAATACCAAGCGTTTTCATGGCAGCCTGCTCTGTTATTGCTGCTTGCTGCTCTCCCACTTTGTCGCGCATTCATATCCATCGTATCGCGTGCCCGTCTTTTGTCACTTGGATATATAGCCATGGCTCGAAACTCATAACGACGGCTCGTCCAAGAGTCCATCCCGCCATATCGCCGTTCCGCCACCGGCATTTGGCGCACCCGACTCCCCTAACCCGTCAATTGCGCGGCTCGCATCGGCCATCTCACCCTGCCGCTATGGAGAAGGATTGTGCATGGCTTGCAGGTGGCGACTACGAGGACTTTGTTCGGTCACTCTCCTTCTCGGACCCCCGCCTGCGACAGCGGGACCCCAAGGCCCAGATCCAGCGCATCCCGTTCACAGATGACGGCGTCAGGGTCGTCAATCTCAGCCTCGAGAACGGCGCGTTCGCCAGGACGGCAGAGTTTGACGAGCCGGCCAGCTTGGAGGCGCACTTCCGAAGCACGGCCTCGGCGCGCGGTCGGCGGAACATCTACATCGTGGAGGGTCTCGGTCCCGGCTTCGCTGGCGTGCTCGGCGAGCACTTCTCACTCCACCCGTCCTTCTTTGTGGAGCACGAGCGCGTCGTCGTGCACAACCTCGGCTGGATGGGTGAGAGCGACGGCATACAGCTGCCGTCCGTCATCCAGAATCGGGGCCATCTGGAGATGAAGTACTACGAGGTCGTAACGTTTGACAGGAAGCCGACGAGCTTCCGCTGGGTGTGTGCTGCTACCGGGAGACACATCGGGGTATCTCGTGACTTCAGATGGGACAACTCGCCTGATGAGGTGGGGACTTATTTGAACGTGGGTGTTGTCAGGAGAAAGTGCGGTGTGTGGTCGAGAAGGATTGAAGGAGGCGGTTGGGACTGTGAGCAATCCCCGTCCCCAGTCTTTGCCCATTGGCTAATGACCTTCAGGTCTGGTGCTCTGTGATCCCCCGGTGAAAAGCGTCCGGACCGGAGATGAATATAAAAAGGAGTATCCTGTCAAGGCACGCCCTTACCAAGGCGGCTATCTGGACTTCGTCCCCGAAGAAGAGCAGACCCGCGTCGCCAGAGAAGGCGGCTACCGCGGCCCCCCGCGGATCTCGATGCTCGAGGATCTCTCCTTCTACCTCGAAACCCACTCCCGCCTGGTGGAGGTTGCGGAGCCCGAGTCGATCAACGTCTTTGTCAGGAAGATTGTCGCCTCGCACTTCCTCAAGCAGACCGAACACCTGCGCGCGACGCTCTCGGCGGTGCAGCGTGGCCTCACGCGTAAGCAGGACCTCGCCAAGATGCCAATGACCAAGGTCGAGGCCCTCTGGAGCGACATGCAGGGCTGGGAGCGGCGGACGGGGGAGTACCTTGAGGACCTCGAGGGCATTATGCTCCAACTCGGCATCCCGCTCTCGCACCCGGTGCCGCCGGCCCCGGTGAACACGCCTCCTGCGTGGCCCGGCGCGCCGACGGCCAAGACCATTGCGTGGCAGGACTGCACGGCCGACTTCCAGTTCCTCTACCTCCGGTTCCGGGAGCTGCGGCATCGCACGGAGACGCTCAACGCGGCGGTGACGGGACTGGCGAGCATCACGGGGAACAGGCAGGGGTACAAGGAGCAGCAGCGGAGCATCCGCGAGGCAAAGAGCACCAAGGCGGTGACGCTGCTGGGGCTGGTGTTCATCCCGCTGGCTTACACGAGCTCATTGTTTGGGATGGAGGTGCCGTACGGCCCCGGAGGCGAGTTTTTCTGGATCTACTTCGTCACGTCGGCGCCGCTGATTCTGGTGGTGTTGCTGGGGTACTACGTGCTGGATTTCGGGTACAATGATGATGGCAGGGCATGGTCTGTGGTTGCGTTTAACAAGTCCATCAATGAAAGGCTGTATAGAGTTAAGCGGTAGGATACTGAAAAGAGATTAGCCGGGATATGAGCAGAATAGAAAGCGTCAAGTTCGGGATCGTGCGTTATGCGTCCGGGGCGTAAGAAGCGGACCAGCAAGATTAGGCGTTGCTCGCAGATGGGACCAGCACAGTCAGTCCTGCTTCGCTCCCCTCGAAAGTATGTGTAGCAAAAAATGAGAAGCAAATAAGACGGTGTCGATAAGTTAAACCAATATATAGATTGACTACGAATCGTACCGAACCCAAGATCACAGCTCAGCCAGCGTAGAATCATTCATCAGGTGCATAGTCATTTACATGAAATGTATGTATTTATTCGGTACAGAGAGAGGACTCGAAGTGCACCGAAGCTGCACCTGTTCAGTGACCGAGGAACTGGTGGGTCCGCCCGCGTCAGTGAAGTGCTGCTTATCGGCGTGTTTAGTGGCGTCGCGGTGCGCGATAAGCTCCCGTCCCGCCGCACACCAACACGTCGCGTCGCCCTGACGCGTCAGAGAGCTCTTAATTGACCTGCACTCCACCACCCACCACTCAACTCTGCCACAACATCCTCCACGTAGTATTGGTACTCTCGGTGATCATTCACCTTGGACGAACTCTTTCTAACCCTTTCGTGTTTTGATACCCATCATCGTTTGTGTTTTCCTTAATTACAACCCACAATGGCTTCAGAAAAGCCCGCGTCGCGTTCACCCAGTGCAAGCCCGGCACCGGGGATGATGCTCTCACCCAAATCACGAATCGAGGCCCGCCTGGCCGCCCTCGACACAAGTTCCGAGGATGATGAGCCCAAGCAGGCCGGGCGCAAGAGCAAGGCGCCCCAAATGCATACTCAGGACAGCGACTCGGAAGAAGATGTCTTCTACCGCCCCAGGGGACGCCTCGCCGCCCAGCTTCAGGGCGGCACTCAACTGGCACACTCAGATGACGAACCCGAGACCTTCCTCGACCGTATTCAGAAACGTCTGGGATCTTCTAGCGACGGCGAGGACCAAGACGCAGAGGACAAAACCATGGGAGACGCAGAAGACGAAGACGAAGTTCCCGTAGCACCACGAAGGCTGCAAAGAAAGCCCGCTAGAGAAACCACACCACCACCAACCCAGAACCCCGCGCCGCAGTCGAGTCCCGGGCTGTTCGTGTCTCCAGACCGCCAGTCGCCGATAAAGTCAGCCAACTTGGCAGCAGCCGACGACCTCTCCGACTCTGACGCGTCGCTTCCCTCGTTGACCAAGAGCGCCAGATTCCAGGCCCTCGTTGAGCGCAAGCGGCAAGAGAGACTGGCCCGCGAGGCGGAAGAGGAGAAGAAGCGCGCCGGGCGCATGGAGCGGCAGCAGACCACCAACGTCGACCTCTTTGACGATGACAATGACGACGGTAACGTCTCCGATATTACCGACGACGAGGGCGGCAGGAAGCTTAGTCAAGCCGCGAGGCCAGCAAGGAAGGCTGGCAAGAAGGCCGTGGAGGAGATGCAGCGCGAGACGCAGCGCATGGCGCGCAACATGCAGCTTGCTCACGAGGCCAAGACGAGGAAGAAGTTCACAAAGGCAGACTTCCTCCAGCGCTTCAACTTCGGAGCCCCAGCGAAGTCCGACCCCAAGACTTCGAGCTCGAGCCGTCCGACTACGCCGGTCTCGGCTCACCAGACCGACGCCGAGGTCAAAGACCCCGAGACGCCTCCCAGTTCTCCGCCCGTCGCAAACACGATGTCTCCCGCCAAGGTCCAGGAAACCACAGCCGCCGCTCCACTGCCCGGTGCCCGCGATATTGATGAGTTCTCTCTTGACGATCTTGTCGAGGCATCGCGGAGGCTCAGCAAAGGAAAGGAAAAGGCCGTTTCTCCTCTCCAAAAGACCCCCGTCAAAGAAAGCAAGCCCAGACGCCGTGTCCGTATCAATCTGCCCACTATTTCAGCAAACCAAGCATTCATCGACCTCGACGACGACGACAATGACTTGGAGATTCCTGGCGGGAAGAAAAGCAAGCTTGACGCCGTGTTCAGCAGAGTCCCTGACAGGAAAGACAAAGAATCCAGTTCTCTTCACGCCCTGCGCCGCCTCGCTCAAGTTGGCTCGCCCACCAAGGAGAGAAAACGAAAGTACGAGAAGCCAACCATCACGGTTGGCCAGCTGCAACTCGACTTGCAGCAGCGTGCACGTCAGCAAGCCAAGATTGAGCGCGAGAAGCGTCTGGAGTACCTCAAGTCGAAGGGCATCGTCGTCCAGACTGCGGAGGAGCGCGAGCGCGAGATGCAGGAGGTTGAGGACATTGTCACCCGGGCGAGACGAGAAGCCGAGGAGATCATGGAGCGTGAGCGTCAGGCCGCCAAGAAAGAAAAGAAGGAGAAGATGAAGAACGGCGAGCTCAACGCCTGGAGTGACAGTGACGATGAGGAGTGCGAAGCCTCCGATGAGGAAGCGGAAGGAGGCGCTGCAGTAGAACTCGAGCTCTCTGGTTCTGAGGATGAGGAGGCTAGAAATGACGACGCGTCTGACGCGGAGGTCGAAGGTGTCGCCCTGTTCGACGACGAAGCCGACGACAGTGATTCAGAGCACCCTGAAGCTGATGTCGAAGCTCCCATGAAGGATGACAACAATGAGTCTGATGAAGACTTGGACCTCCCCGCAAGAAACATTCGTCGCTCGAAGAAGACCCAGGTCATTTCCGACGATGAGGATGAGGACAGGATCGAGGCGACACCCAGACCAAAGACTGCGACTCAGCGCTCGCCTACTGCGCCCAACACCAAGTCGCCAGCTGTCCCTACTTCGGTCCTGCGTTCTGCAAAGAAAACCTTCATCCCCGGACTTCCCGTCACGGGAGCCGCTGGGCTGGGTCTCACTCAGATCTTTGCCGGCACTATGGACGACAGCCAAGAAGCTTCTGGCACCGCGATCTCTCAATCGCCCATGCCGGACTTCGACAGCCTCCCTGACTCCAATCTCATTGGCCTCACTCAACAGCAGGACAGCATGATCCTCGACAGCCAAAGCGGTGACACGCAGAGAGCTGAGACACAACAGGGCTCTGCGGAAGGCGTGCATCTCCACTTCTCACAGTCCCAGGTCCATGCTTTCGATAGTCTAGTGCGCGACGAAGAGTCTACCCAGATGTCGATCGACGCCACTCAGGACACCGGTCCGCAGGACTATACGCCTCTGAAACAACGCTTCGTCGAGCCTCCCATGTCCACTGTAGGAACTGTGGTTCTCGATAACGAAGCGGAAGTTGACTCGGTACAAGACTCGCCTCTCGTCCGCAGAGGCAAGCTGCGCCGTAAGATCGACGTCGCGGCTGCGGTTGCCGACGACGAGGACGAGGACACCAGAGTCAGTCCCGAGGTGGACGAATTCGGCTTCAGGACAACTGCCTTTAACGTCATGAAGGAGGCTGTGGAGAAGCAGGAGAAGCTCAAGAAAGCGGAAGAATACAACCGCAAGAAGAGCAAGGCCAAGGAGATGGTCGAGGAGCAGGCCGAGGAATCCGAAGACGAATATGCCGGTCTCGGAGGCGTCGATGGCGAGGACAGCGATGATGACGACGCTGCCTCTGTGAAGGAAATGATTGACGACGAGGGAGGTATGACTGCTGACGATGAGCGCAAGCTCGCTGCACTTTATGCGTAAGTGAACCCATAGCCACATGTACGAGTCACCATACTAACGGCTCCCAGTGAGCGTGAACGTGCAAGCGACGAGAAAATGGTAGACAAGCTGTTCCACGACGTCACAACGGGCATGCTCCGCCGCAAGCGCGGCGCTGACTACGACCTCTCCGACTCGGATGACGACGGCGAGGCCCGGAGGCGGCTGAAGCGTCGTCAATTCCAGAAGATGCAACAGGCCCTCTTCACCGATGAGCGCATCAAGAAGATTGCCGAGAAGCCTGGCAATCAGGCCTTCCTTCGCACCCTCGAGGACCGCGGCAGCGACGAGGAGATGGACTTCCTCGACTTCGCGCCGGAGCCGATGGAGACGGAGGACTCTCAGTCTCAAGAGCAACAGAAACAAACGGTGCCGGACAGCCAGCCCACGGCGCAGCGACAACCCCTCGGCATCAACGGGACCAACAGGCCACCCGCCAACATGCGCAGAACCAAGGACGGCAGGAGGCCCGCCACCCTGGGCGAGATCCGCGAGTCCGTATCTAGCCTGCTCGAGGACTGGAACGAGGTCATCCCGGCAACGGACCCGAATTCGGACAGTGAGCCGGACGACGAGAACGCCCGTCCGTCGCCGTCACGGAGCAACAAGGAGAACCACTCCCCAGGCAAGAACCCCCGCCGCACCGGGTTCCGCCACCAGGTCGTCGACCGGCTCACCCTCAAACGCCAGTCGTCGTCCACGATGTCCACGACGTCCGCCGCGGTCGCTTTCGCGATGTCCAACGCCGCGTCGTCAGGCGGCAGTTTCAAGACCCCGACGCTGCTCCGGCGCGCGACGACCAACTCGTCAGTCCTGAGCTCGCAAGGCAGCGGCGCGGGCGGGGCGTCGGGCGTCGCGCTCTCGGCCTTTTCCTCCCGCGGCGGCGGGTTCGGCGACGACGGCAAGATCAAGAAGAACGCGAGCAAGCGGTCAGGCGTCAGCGCGCTGGCACGGGAGAACGAGCGCCGCGCGGCGATCCAGGAGAACGAGAAGCGCAGGGAGGCGAAGAAGTGGAAGGGCGCGGAGAGGCGGCACCAGGCTGTCAACGGCCTCTTTGGGGCGGGCAAGTTTGAGTGAAGGGACGCACCGCCGTGTGTTTGTATAGAGAGGGGGTGTCTAGGTTTGTTTCCGTGATGGGGGATTGGTATAAGAAGGTTTTCCGGTCAAGAGGCGTTTAAAAAAACATGGATGGAACTTGGGGCGGTGGCGGGTTTTGGGTGCGCATATTCCGGCGTTGCTGGCGGGATCGTGAGATTTTTGTATCCTGTTTAACCGAGCCTGGTGAATTACAACTTTTTGTCTGTATTCCGATCGACACCGCTTTATGGAATAGTTGCCGTTGGCTAGACTCTGCAGCGAGACCGCCTGGCCATAGTACACAATACCGGACGCCGGCTCATCAAAGACGTGAAGGTTGCGGGGCATGAACAACTTTTCTTCATCTGACAGCGCTGCTAGTCTATCCGTGCTTCCACCGTCACGCGGCATCTCCGGTGTATGTGCCTGTGTGTCCATCTTCCCGATGGCCCGTCCACCCATCTCCCTCACCCGTGCCACTTCCTATCGAGCCGAGCCGAGCATGACTCCACCAGCCGATGCGAAGCTCTTGTCGCCACCCGCATCCATCAAAGAAACCAGAAATCTTGCATCGAGAGAGGACGACGAGCCCGACAACGACGAATGGCGCGTGATCTATTTCTTCTTTTGGCCGGCGACGACGGTGATCTCCTTGGGCAGCTCGGCGACGTAAGGCAGGAACTCGGGCTGGCCGGGGATGTACTTGCGCAGCACCTCGGGGACCTTGAGGCCGTCGGGGGTCTGGTAGTTTTCCATGATGCAGCAGAGGGTGCGCTCGGTGGCGCAGAGGGTCTGCGGGGGGGGGAGGGGGTTTGTCAGCTTTCACACTCGATGATGTGAGGAACGCCCCAATGGTGGTGAACTTACGGCGTTGAGGGCGTGGACGTAGTCCTTGCGTCCGGCACCGGGGGCCTTGGAGCAGCAGGTTAGCTGTCGCGTTTTGATTTGAGACAGAACGGGGGTGGTGTAAGGCTTACCTCCTTGGCCTTCTTCACACCGTAACGAACTTCGAGCTCGCGGGTCTGGTAGTCCGTGCCTGTTTTTGTCAGCTTGCGGTGGCATGATCTGACATGAAGACGGAACTCACAGTTGGAGCAAGAGACGAGCTCCTTGTACTCCTGCTGGAAGGGGAACCAGGCCTCCAAGTCGTACTTCTTGGCGGCGGCGTTGTTCCTGAACACGTTAGTAAGTTTTACGAACACACAGTCGCGTTGATATCCACTTACAGAGCTCCAGAGACGATGGAGACGACCCTAATATCACAAAGTCAGTCTATCGGTAAGGTGTTCCGACTTCGTAGTCACTCACCGGTAGGGCAGGCCCAGGCTCTTGTAGAACTCCTCGGATGCGGCAATCATCTCGTCAAAGTGCTTCCAGCTCTCCTCGGCTTTGCAGAAGACGAACTGCTCAATCTTTTCGAACTGATGCACACGGAACAGACCCCAGGCCTCCTTGCCGCTGTTTGGCATCTAGTTAGTACCACGCATACGCAAGTATCGGGCAGAGGATATCAACGTACTGCTTGCCGGCCTCCTTGCGGAAGCACGTGCTGTAACCAGCGTACCTAATGGGCAGCTGGCTGGCTTGAAGCCACTCCTCACTGTGCAGGGCGGACAAGGGCTGCTCAGAAGTGGCGATGAGGTACTTCTCCTCGCCGTCACCCGTCACCTTGTACCTAGGACATATCAGCATCCAACCTAAAGGTAACAAGCGTTCTTATTTTCCCCTTACAGTTCCTCGTCAAATTGCTCGAGCTGGGCAGTCTTGGCCATCTGGTTGCGGTTCATGAAGAAGGGCGGCTGGTTGGGTGTGTAGCCCTTGTTGAAGAGGAACTCGAGACCATAGTTGATGAGCGCCTGGTTGCTGTTCGTGCCAAGTCAGTTACCCCGCCTGCCTCACACCACGCGCCGCTGTGACCAGAAAACATACAGGAACAGTCCGTATCCAGTCAGGCAGTAACCTCTGTGACCGACGAGCTTGATTGCACGCTCAGAGTCGTAGCCCGCCAGACGGGTGACGACCTGGTGGTGAGAAAGTGTCTGCTCCGTCTGGGCCCCAAGGCCGGCCTCGGGCTTCCATTCACGCACAGTGGTGTTGTTGTCTTCGTTATCGCTGACGGGGACGGAGTCGTGGACGTAGTTGCCGATGCTCTTGGCCTTTGCGTTGAGCGCGACGAGCTTCGCAGCCGCCTCGTCCTCCTTGTCCTTCTTCTGCTTCTGCAAGTCCTCCTTCTTCTTCAGCAGGTCGTCGGCGTTCTCTTTGTTCTTCTTCTTCATGCCGATCTCCTTTTGCACGGCGTTGATCTCGCTTCCAAACTGCGTCGCCGCGTACTGGGTCTTGCGATGGTCTGTTTCGGTCCGAAAGATGCGGTTGTTAGCGCACGTTGTTCCTGCCGAGCGATACCTCTAGAGGTGCCGGAGGGGAGCGGTTGGGGATTCGTACCATCCCACAGAGCAATCACCTCGTCGACAACCTCGACGGGCGCATGGCGACGGCGCTGGGACTCGCGGATCTTGTCCGGGTCGCCGCCGCGCTCCTTGATGAAGTCTTGAAGGTCGAGCATAGTGATAGTTTTTGTTTTTCCGGTACGCAGAGGGGGAGGTCGGCAGGGCGAGCTGTGGAATCACAACTTATTAGTAAAGGACACCGGGTACGGGCTCTCGAACGGCGATCCTTACTCGTTCTTTGGGACTGCGGGAAGGGAATGCAGCTGTTTCGGCGTGACTCCTAAGGTATCTCAAAGTGACTCAGGACGACCTGACGGTGGTAAATTGTCGTTGCTGAGTGGTGGGGTAGTTTGGCGGGGGCGGGGCTGAGGCGGTCAATCGCAGGGGTCTCGTTCTCACCAGTAACAGCATCAGCACCCTCTCTCCTCGGGTCTCCTTGGGCACGCACGCAACACATTCCATCCGTCATGGAAAACGCGACATGCAATATGAGAGACTGCATTTGAGGCTCGGTCATACGAATGCCGCCTATTGCTACCCGCAAATGTCCTTTCCCATCACCCCGAGTGTTTGACTATTTTACAGTTCTGCCGTGATACCCATGTGAAAGTGACCCCATACCGTGTTCCCTATCGCGTGGAAAGCCTCCAATATCATTTTCGCCAAAAATCCAATGTTACACAGTTGCCTCTCAGGCCTCGGTCGCCTCTTCAACCTTCGCCTTTTTAGCGGGTTCATCTGTCTCGGCAAAGTCCTCGGCCTTGCGCTTGATTCCGTTAGACTCCTCGCCGTTGGCCGAAACCTCAGTCGCCTTCGCTTCTTCAACAGGTTTGTCGGCAGACTTGGGCTCGTCCTTGTTCTTCTTCCTAACAAGTCCAGTGAGGTCCGTTGCCGTCTTCTTGGCTTCTTCGACGCGAGCTTGGGTCTGGGCCGCAGACTCGCCGAGCGCCGCGCCCAGGATGCCGCCAACACCGTCGCCACCGAGCGCAGCGTTGACATCAATAGGGGGCTTGCGGAGGTCCACGAGCTACACATCATTAGCGGCCGTGTCAAGAGAAGTAAGAAGCGATCACTTACGCGCTGCTCCATATCCGCAATCATATCCTTGACATCCGTAATGGTAGCCCTTGTGACCTCGTTGTCCTCGGGGGATGCCATGGTCGCGAGTTCCACCTCCTTGTTCTGGAGCTTCAGTTTGGTGCTGCGAATAGCGGCCTCGAGCTCGTTAGCAGCCTCCTCGCGAAGTTTCTCGTCGAAAGGCTTGCTCTCCGCCTGCTCGCCCTCCTCCTGGGTGGTCGTGACTGAGGCGAACTCGAGCGCCAGCGACAGCTTGAAGTGCGCCTCGGCAATGATCTCGGAATCATCAGTGTACAGCTCCTTCTTGTACTTCAGCGACTTGCGCGAATCCTCAATGGCGTCGGGGTATCTATGCCGCTGTTAGCGTACATCGCGGTCGTCAAGAATCAGTCATACTTGCCTCTCGTTCTCCAAAGAGATCTCGGCAAGAAGATCATGCGTGTCAGCAAGCCGCTCCTTGACATGCTTGATGCTTAGCTTATCGCCGTCGAGCTGTTCTTGAGCCTTGCCGTTGGGCTCATCCCTCTCCAATTGCTCCAATTGACGGCTGTAGAGAACGCGCGCCATGTCCAGAACACCAAATGCAACAGCAAGGTCATCCTCCTCCTCTTCTTCCTCGTCACCTTCGCCCTCGGCCTTGCGGATTGTTAGCTCTCGTTCGTATCCATCAAAGCTTTGTCTGTCGAAATCCACGACCGGATGATCGCGACAACCCCGCGACGCCAGAGGCCAAGAGGTTTTGAGCCAGAGACCAAATCAGGGATCTAGCTTACCTCTTCGTCATCCGACTCGTCGTCGAAGTTTTCGTCGCCATTGAACTGGAAAAGAGGCTTCTTCTCTTCGACCTTGGCATCCGTCTTCGCACCGCTCGCATCGGTTGCGACAATCGCAACACCCTCCTCTGTTATTCTTTGCGCATCGGTCGGGGCAGCCTCCGCGGCGGCCTTCTTGGGAGCCTTGGCCTTGGGCTTCTCGACCTTCTTCTCACCACCGGCCTTGCCTCCCAGCACATCGCTCTTGCTCTGCCCAACCTTGAAGACACTGCGACCGTAAAGGAATAGAATCTCGGCGTTCTTGGGGTGCATTTCGCCGTTGATTTCGTCCTGTAGCTCGGCCGCCTTTGTAAAGCATTCGGCAGCGTCTTCGTACTGTTTCTTGGCGTAAAGTGCAGTACCTTTCGCTGTCAAGTCCGCCAATGTCACCTTCTTGGAATTGGAGTCCTCCTCCGACTCCTCGCCGGCTGTGGCTGGGGTGTCCTGCTGTGCGGGCGCAGGCGCATCTTGCTTGGTCTCTGGGTTTGCGACGGCCTCCACAGCTGGGACCTCGGCGACAGCGACCTCGGCGACAGCGACCTCAGCGACCTCAGCGACAGAGACCTCGGGGGGGACAGTAGCGTGATCCGTTGTGTCGGCCATCATGGGCAATTGAATTGTATTGGTGTGGTGATGATTGGCGAGATGGAAGGTCTGGATCCCTCATAAATAGGAACGATGGATTGGATGGAAGGAAAGAGAAACGGTTGTCTTTGTCTGCCGTGGTACGACGCGAGAGCTGTAAGGAAGGCGCGTTGATTGGGGAACGAAGCTGCAGGGACAGCTTCTTTCCAGCACGTCCAACGAATACGACCCAATTAGAAACGCGGGTGTGCAAAGAGCCATATCACTGTGCCCAACACTGTACGCAGTACAGTGGTATGGTATTAAACCCTTTAGTGGGGTGTCATTACCACTGTCTACCTACCTACCTACCTAGGTAAACTACGTATGCGTCCTTACAAGCCCGGGACGCCTAGAATTCCATTTATGCCTCTCATCCTCTCATTCTCCCATCATTCGGGTTTCTAAACGGTCCAACGAAATGGACCTACAACTGCATGTTTGCAGAGGGCGTTCGGCTTGGTTGTCCCCTCAAATGTGCTGATGACCCCTTGAAGAGACTCTGCCAAATGAAAGCCTCGCTCAGCAGCAGTTCAATATCCTTTTCCGTCCATGACTTTGTGGGCAGGCTTTGCAGAAACATCATTATTTCCTGGAAATCCATCTTGACCAGCTTATCCGACCATTTGACCAAGAAAGCCGCGCAAACATACAGATGGAATTCAGAGAAGCCTTGTTCCTCGGCCTGTAAATCGTCAGAAGAGTGCGTTTCGGCGTGAGTGGCTGCACTTACCAAGTACGTATCCCACATTCTGATCGTGTTTCGTACACTTATCTCCCGCATCAAAAGACAGTTCATCCACCGAAAGCTGAACTGGATGAACTCCACATGCTCCTTCTCTAAATGCTTTGCCAGCCCAGCATCAATCCGAGCCGTGAGGTCGCGGAGAGCAGCAACTTGCCTTTGAATGCCTGGCTGGGCCACAATGTAATGGTCCTGGATGCCGTCAAGGAGCTTCGTCAGACACCAAAACGAGTCTGCCTCCACAGCGTCTAGCACTGGCTTCGGCAGTTGGCCGGGATCCATGCCAGATTCTATGTCAGAATCGGCAATGTAGGTGCTAAGGAAGACTTGCCAGAAAGGCGTCACCAGGTCATTGATCCCCTGCACATAGCCGCTGGCTGGGTGTCGCACAGCCCAAAGGTACAGAATCCGCTCCAGGGACCGCTGGGTCGCTTCATACGAATAAAGCTCAATGTGAGGGTTCGTCCTTGGAACGTCGATGCTGATCTGATGCCAGATCGCCTCATCCAGGCCTCGGGCTTTCCCTGGCGGCACAGTGCTTGAACCGCCGCTACCGCCGGAAATGCTACCGCCGCGCTCGAAAGCTTGTCGCACTCCGTCAAGGTACTCCTTTCGTTTCCTTTCCAGAGTAGCAACTCGCCTCTCGCTATTGGTTGGCAGATAGCTCAGAAGAAGTTGCCATGTCATGGCGCGAACCTCCTGGGGCACGCCGGACCAAGCGAGCTGCCGAAGCTCCTGCAGAGGTATTGTCGAAGCCTGGAGGAGCCTCTTAAACTTGTTGATGCGGGTTATCCTGGAGTTAGCGGCGTCAATCTCTTTCGGTGTCGCATTAGCGGGAACGGCGGGATGGTCGATTAAGTGTAAAGCGTTTGCCGGATCTGTCGCAATCAGCACGGTCCAGTACGGCAACATGCAACCGTACTTACCCTTCAGTATCTCCTTGTACTGCGGCCGCAATATCTTCCCTTCGCTCTTCTTGGGCATCGGATAGGTCGGCGCAGGCCTTTCAATGGCGATATCCGCGCTATTCGAGTATCTCCTGGTCTGTAGCCCCAACCCATTGAATGAGTCGGTCATTGGAGAGAGTCCTCCATTTGTCTCAGGCTTGTTTTGAGCAGCCATTTTGCGCGTTCGCCTCTTCATGTTGGACAGGCTAGGCAAGCCGAAGTCATCACCGTCATCGTCTTCGTAGCCCAGCATATCCTCCTCATCCTCGTCCGCTTTCCAGTCATCGTTCGTGTTGGAGAGGAAGTTGATGTAGCTCTTGATCGGAGGCGATGACATGCCTGATTGGGGCCGCGACGGAGGGGAGGCATCGCTAGGTCTGCCTTTGATAGAGTGTGAGGACGGAGGGGTTTTAGGCCTAGACGAGGAGTTGGAAAGGTTTCTATAGTCTTGAGTTAGCCAGGGCTGACTCGGCCTGGGGATTCAAGAGGATCGCACAGCGAATCGAACTTGAGGATGTCGGCGTGCGAATACGCAGCTCCAACAACCAAGTTTGGGTCGCGACCTGTTCTTTTCGGGGCGTTCTCGCGTGGGGGCGGTTTCCAAAAAGGTGATGCAGAACTACCCGAAGTCAGTTCTGAGCCGCAGACTGCGATGGCTGTCAAGGCAACATACTCTGAGCGGTCTGCAACGCGATCAGCGATTCAGGTTAGCCAAGAGTCCCCGAGCCTATGTTCAAGATCCGAGCCTCTGCTGCCGCTGCACGCATCTCTGGGAGTAAAGGCATGTCGAAACCCACCAACTTGGACCATTTCCTGCTGCGGGGCAAGTTCAGCATGCAACGACGGCTTGAGATAGGGTTTTGGAAGGATATACCTGTTGCGAGGGCTTCTTCCCACTCCCTGAAGAGGAGAACATGGCGATGCTTCTCTATTGAGACCGGGTCATGGTGCGTCTTGCGTGTTGAGTTGCGCCAGACCAGTCGCCTGAGCTCCGAGCAAGTGACCAGTAGCCGGACCCTTGCTTCACATTAGTGTACTGCCCGCCGCTTTGAGCAGCAGTTAGAGTGGAGGAGGAGGAGGAGGTCACTGTGGCTGAAAACCCGGTTTCGGGCCTGTGGTGTGGCGGCCAGGTGCACTCCCGGATTTGGTGCCGATGCTACTGTTCAGGCAACTCGGATGGTCTCGAAGTTGAAACTGAACCAGGAAGGAATAATAAGTATCACATAGCAGTTCGAAGTTTCAAGAGGGGTCTCCAATCGTTTTCACAAAGTGCTCGTATGTCTCAATACTTCGCATACTCCCCGAATTGACCAACGAGCAAGTCTTCCCCCAGGGCCAAAACCAACCCATGTCTGGTCACGTGGGAAGCTTTGGTATGCATCTGGGGTCTGTGTCCAAGTTCGCAGGAGGTATCCGTACGTAGTGTAAGCCACTGGCTCTCGGACCTTTCCCCAGCCACTGGAGCTTTGATTGGAATGAACACTCCCATTGGCTCCGCTTGCTGTCTTAGCTCCACCTTCCTCCTCTTTCACGCCTGCCCAAGAAATATCCAAACAATCACTGCTACGACGACACTGTCCCCATTTTCTTCTCCGCAACATCATCACGTTCTTTACTTCCCATTTCTTTTCTTCGCATCCTTCACCTACAGCAGGCCGCCCATCCACTACAGTCATCCATCCGTGGACCATCGAAAAAATGACTGAGCCCGAGAACTTTGAGGAGGATCTCTTCGCCGATCTGTGAGTGACGACGATCTGCTACCTGTGATTCTGTCCACGGTGCTGATACGTGCCATAGCTACGACGATGACACCCCAGCAAAGGCCGCAGCTGTCCCGGAGGCCGCATCCGCCCCCGCTGTTGCCCCCGCCTCTGTACCTCAACAAAGCATCGAAACGCAGGCCGATCCGCCTGCTCAACCTGAACAAGACTACGGCGGCGGCGGCGGCGGCGACCAGATGAAGTATGAGGACGACGAAGACGATGACGACGTGGACTTCAACCTTGGAGGCGACAACGCTGGCGGCGGAGGCGGCGGCGGTGGCGGTGGCAGCTATGCTCCTCCCTCGAACGGCGTCGGTAATACTAAGCACGAGGAACCTACGTACTCGACGAGCACAGCTAAGAACCCAAGTGCCAAGGAAGACGGGTAAGTGGATATTTGATTGAAGCATGAAGTTTGCACTTGTTACACCCCCCAAGGCCTATGCACCCAAAGTTGGGTCGCGTAGTTTGCCTTGATTAATTAGCAGCTCCTCTGCTGCGGTTTGTGGAAACTCGTGTGTTCAGTGGCTCCATGGAATCTCGAATTAGACCTGCTTGGTCTGAGGGTCTTGGAAGGACAAGAGAGGGCAACACCAGATGTCGACAACAATCGTTTGGGATCATTATTCAGGGCCATCCAACAGGCCGAGGATAAAAGAACCGGAAGTCAAGAGAAGCCTGAAGCAAATGAAAAAGAAAAAAGCAGAAAGAGAAGCCAGAAAGAGGTCACAAAAAAAGTCAGCTGGAATTGCAGCCTGAGTTCACCGAGATATGCCGACGATAGTCAGTCATCAGTCAGTCAGATCAGGAGCACCCTCGTGCGCCTTCTATAGCCCAGCCGCAAAGAGAACCATCTGCGTTCTTCGGCTGCTGTAGCGAGATTAGCAGCGGATAGCGCTCGAAGCTAGAGCTAGCAGAGACTTGACGATAGCAAAAGACACCAAACATTCGACAATGACCAGGCTATCCGCTCCGCAATTCTCCCCAGATGTGAGAGAGTTTCTGTGGCTGGCTGGTGCTATTCGTCATCCACAATCGCTGTGGCTCCTGCTAGGGACCGAAATATCCAAATCTCGCGCTAGGGGTTGATGTCGGGATTCAACTGGCACCCGCCACCTAGAGGTCTTCTTCCCAACACAATGGTGCTTAAAGTCATCATCAACGCCAATGTGGTGGACGAATTCTTGGACGCCGGCATGACGTGACGAAATCCGACCAAGCTATCAACGTCAAAACAAGCAATATCGAACTAGCTCCAACACATCATCAGCCTGAGATGCCAAGAGGAGGAGAACCCAATAATCAGACTATCGACCTCTCCCTCGCCGTTTCAACGACAATCAAAGCCAAGTCTTTAGCGGAGGAAGGCTACCATCATTATCCGCCACAGGACCATAATTCTCGCGAAATCTTTCTCGTTGTTCCCAAACACCGTCACTATCACGCCCGTCACACGATCGCACATCACATGGAATGATTTTCGAGGTCCTGGGTTGATTTGCTGACTGTTTACCCTTAGAAAAATGTTCATTGGTGGCCTCAACTGGGAGACGACGGATCGTAAGTCAGGCATGTACATCAAATCTTGTATTTTGCTAATAGATGAGCAGATTCCCTTCGAGACTACTTCTCTCAATTCGGCGAGGTTGTTGAGTGCACTGTCATGAGAGACAGCAGCACTGGTCGGTCAAGAGGCTTCGGGTTTTTGACCTTCAGAGACCCCAAGACAGTCAACATTGTCATGGTCAAGGAGCACTTTTTGGATGGCAAGATTGTACGTTTGCTCTGGAACCCGCATGAATGTGCATTGCTAACGAAAACCAGATCGACCCCAAGCGTGCGATTCCCCGAGATGAGCAAGAGAAAACCAGCAAAATATTTGTGGGCGGTGTCAGCCAAGAGACTACCGACCAAGAATTCAAGGACTATTTCGCTCAGTTCGGGCGTGTTGTTGACGCCACCTTGATGATGGACAAGGATACCGGCCGTCCTCGTGGGTTTGGCTTCGTCACATTCGAGAGCGAAGCTGGTGTCGACGCATGCCTAAGCACAAGCCTAGAAATTCACGGCAAGCCGATCGAAGTCAAGAAGGCTCAGCCACGAGGCAATCTCAGAGAAGAGGAAGAAGCTGCGCGACGGGGGGGCAAGTTCAGGAAGGGTGACGACAATGCTCAGAGTGGACAGAGCGGCATGGGAAGTAATCAGATGGCTGCTGCCGGAGGCATGACGCCGCAGGTTATGGCACAATATTTCCAGCGGATGCAGCAGTACTTCGCCATGATGCAGCAACAGATGGCCATGAGTCGTGGTATGGGCCCTATGAACCCGGCCATGATGCAGCAGATGATGCAGATGCAACAAATGCAGCAGATGCAGAGTCAGATGATGGGCCGCGGTGGGGGAGGCGGCAACGGCCAGCAGGGCATGATGGGCCAGATGACGCCTCAGATGATGCAGCAGATGCAGCAAATGCAGCAGCAGATGCAACAACAGATGGGACAGCAGGGCGGCCCCCCATCTGGGCCTAGCGGCAGCTTCAGCCCACAACAGCAGATGTTCGACCCGTCCCAAGGGGGACAGCAGCCGCAGCAGCAGCAGCAGCAGCAGCAGCAGCAGCAACAGCAACAGCAACAGCCCAACCAGGGCGCACGACGGGGCGGCGGCGGCGGCGGCGGCGGAGGTGCCCCCCGCGACCAGTACAACCAAGGCGGCGCCTATGCTATGGGTGGCGGCGGTGGTGGCGCCCCCACGTCCTGGGAAGGCATGTACGACGATGTTCCTCAGCCGAACCTGAACCAGGGCGGCCGAGGAGGTTACAGAGGCGGTCATCGCGGTGGTTCCCACAGCGGCGGTTCTCACCAGGGCTCCCCGGATCCCGCGCACGCTCCGCCTGCCAACGCCCCCACGGGACCGAAGAACGCGGGCAGACCCGGTGCCAACTACCGTGGCGGCGGCCGAAGCGGAAACCGCGGTTTCCATCCGTACTCGCGTTAAGGTGTGGCTATATGCATACAGCTTCGAACTAAGCCTCAGATGGAGCCAATTCCCATGTCCCAAGAGGACGCTGAATGGAATATCATTTCCCTACTGCTCCTGGGACTTTGCTTCGCCATTATGAAATATTCCCGGGCTTGAGGAGTTATCAAAACCAGAATATCGGGCGCCAAAAGAAGCCGCAATCCAGGAAAGGGGAGGTTCGCTTGGGGGTTCGGCTTGGGTCGGCTGACTTGGCTTATTCTGCCACGGCTATTGTTTTCCTTTCTCGTTTCTCCCGTTTTCCCTCTTTGTCTGGGAAATCTGTATCATAATCCAAAGCAGAAGAGAAAATGAATGACTAATTGGTGCTCATGCCTGTCGAGATTGCCAACATGACCAGGGCAAATTACGTTACCTTGAAGCAGTAACTAAAGACTATCATTCGAATAACCACAGCTCCGACGGCCTCGCCAAGGCTCAAGTTCACGAACCGGTAATCTTCTCGGAGATAGGTTTTGCCAACACCGCAACTGAATGCTCCAGTCTTCCGAGGGCTGCGCACTTTGCTTAACTCTAGAACATCAGGCCGCCCACTTGTGTCAGGCACGACGTCCTTTTGCGGCCAGGGCTTTTTTCGTACAACGACAAACCATGAGTCCCTACGCGCTGCCCACCGACTGACAGGCTGTCTCAATCTCTGTAGTGGCCGCGTTCGTCGTGACGATCCCGCTGCAATTACGTTTACGCATGTAATTGGCACACGTAGAATGGGCTGGCCCCGTTTACAGTTTAGATGTCATATTGTGGCTTGGTGGCGCTAAACCCGTAATGCTTCACGTGGTAACGTCAACGTCCTCAAACCGGCTGCGAGGGTTTTCAGCTCCTCGCCAAAAACAGCCAGGGCGGCGCAAATTCACGCCGAGACTGACCGCTGCGGCTGAGAAGACGGTGAGAGGCGCTCGCGCTTCAGATTTGGTTTTTCTTCTTGGGGCATCTCTGAGCCCTAGAGCATTTCCCCGGACGTTTTTTTTTTTTTGCGAATCTTCACATTAGGTTTGGAAGTTGAAGCCATCATGGACCCCAGACAGAACGTCCCGTACTTTCCGCAGCCTCCAGGCCAAGCTGGACAGCCTCCGCCGCTGCCGCCGCGTCCGTCAGGCTCATATCCCGCTGGCGTGTCTCCCTTAGGCATGGACGGGCAGCATCACGCTATGCAACATCCTCAGCCCTCTCATCCTTTCGGACATCAGCCCGGCAGCCAGTTTGCGCCCATGCCTGGAACTTATCAGTGCCCTCAACCTCCAATAATGGCATCTCAGAATCCCCATCCCTCACACGTATATCAGCCAGTAGCTCCACAGAACAATGCCTATCCAAATCCTCATCTCCCTGCTAGCCAACACTACCCGTCTGCGGATCCAACTCCATCGGCGTATTCGCAACAGAGCTCGTCATCTGCCAACGTGTACAGTCCCATCCTGTCCAGCAAGTTTCAACAGGGCGCTTCCCTCTTCTCAAACACTCAGAAGGTGCTCGGCTCGTACCAGGACATCAAGAGCAAGGCCAAAGCAAAACTCACTCAGTATCTCGCTCAGCCAGCATCTCAGACGGCGTCTCAAACCCGGCCTGATCATCCTCACGCCCAATATGTCCAGAATCCAAGTCCTAGCTACAGTTCCTCGCCTCTGGTCCCACCACCCAACAGCGTCGTCGATTCATATGGCCATTGCTATAACATAAGCCAGTACCACCATGGGAATCCTGCCCCCGTGCCCTCAGCAACTGTGCCGCTGCAAACTAGCCAAGGTCCTCCTCAGCAATACACCCCTCCAGCCGGTGGACAAAGCCACACAAGCCCCACGATGTATAATGCCGGAATGGGAGTCGGGCGAGAGCACCAAGTGCTTCAACAACCGACGCATAGTCCGCAAGTTCCTACACCGCATGACGCCGCTTTACACAGCTATGCTGCCATGCCTCAAGCGAGCCAGCCTGTCCACTATGACCAGGTTCCTACTCCTGGTACTTTCCAGGATGGAGCATTGCCTGTATCTCCAGCATCATCTGCAACACCAGGAATGAGCCAACCATTACCTCCCACCCATTACCTCTTGCCTCACCTGGCTCAGGCCCAGGAAGAAATTAGTCGCCCACCGGAAACGTTACAAACTCTACCAGCAGCGCACGGCACCCAAGTTAGCCCACCGCTGCATGCCCAAATCCCATCACCAGCCGCAGTAGCTGAACCTGGTCATTACTTGCCGCCTCTTCAGCCTCTCGTGAACGCTTGCGTCAATGGACCCTCTGTAAGTGATACTGGACATGCTCCATCGTATGCACTGGACCCGCCGAGCACAACACAACCGGCACAGGTCCGAGCCGATGCCGAAACCGCTCATCAACTCTCAGCGGCACCTCAACTTTCACCTCAAAGAGACCCCACCCTTGCTCCTCAGCAGAGTACCACAGCTCTTGCGGTAGAACAAATTTCTGCCGGACTGGTCAACCTGAACCTGCAGGCCCCGGCTCCGCCAAAGAGCACGCCCTTGGGCCCCGAAGACGAAGAGTTTCACGAGTGGAAACGGCCCATCCCGCACGTCGCCGACGATGGGGAGCCAAACGCCACCATGTGGGAATGTCCAGGCCAGCGAGAGCTCGACTACGAAACCGACTGGTACTGCCTGGAGAGTGCTCCCGACTCCCTCATCTGCACGCGTTGCCACGAGATGTACCTCTGCGGGACGACTTTCGCTTCCTCCCTGCGGCGCGTCCGACGGGCCTCCGGGCGATGCCGCTTCAACGTATCCCGCATCACCAGGCTTCTGCTTCCCGAGTATTTGAAGCACAACGACGACGGGCCTATCCGGGAGTTCATGTCATCTCGTCCGAGCATCCCGGATTGCAAGGGCCAGCAAGGCTCCGGAGGCGGCGCGGGGATCAAATGGTTCAAGACGCTCGACAGCCGGCTCGAGGGCTTCATCTCCTGCGAAGCCTGCTACGAGGACATTGTCCTCGCGACGTCCTTCCGGCAACATTGGGTCGCCAACGAAACGGCCCAGCCGCCTGATGCCACCTGGGCTTGCGACGTCTGCCTGCCTTTCATCGCGCGGTCGCTAGTCAAGTACTCCAAGAGGGCCGCAGACGCCTGGGAGGAGTGGGTGCAGGCCGCGGCCAAGCACATCAACCTCCCCCGGTGCGAGAGCAAACCGGTCTCGCCCACCACGAGACAGTGGATGCAGCTGCGCTGGCAGAGGTTCCCCGAGCTGAAGATGTGCGAGCGATGCTACGAGGAGACCATCGCCCTCACGCCCCTGGATGGAAACTTTGAGGTGTTCCCCCAGCAGCCCAGCCACACGGGGCTGGACTGGATGGACGTGGCCCTCGGGTACCGGAGCGTGGAGCCTTCTCCTTTCCTCTGCAGTGCGACGAGCCTCCCGGTGCGCGCCTCGATCGCGGCGGCGAACAGCCAGAAGGACGTCGGAGTGTTGTACAGGGCGCTGGAAACCATCATCCCGAGCCCCCACTGCACCGAGCAGGGCATCGTCGGCGGCGTCTGGCACACCCTGAAGAACGGCGAGCTCGGCAGCTACAGCCTCTGCGCCGCTTGCTACGCGGGCTACGTGGAGACTTGGCAACTGGGCCGCTTCTTCGAGCATACGAAGGGGCTGGACGCCACGCAGGCTTACCTCTGCAGCTTCCAGCGCTCGGCCCCCCGCTGGCTCCAGCACATGTATCGGATGCATGAGGCCGTCGACACGGGCGTCTGGTCCCGGTACGCAGGCTTCGTCCGCAAGTTCGACGGGGTGCCGGAATGCGGCAGGGAGACACAGGTCGAGAACCGCAAGTGGTACGGCTGGGACGACTGCACGATCTGTCCGGAGTGCTACATCACGTTCTGCAAGGGGTCGTCGTCGTCGCCGGCGCCCGGCGTCGACATGGACTACGACAATCAACTCGTCGCCGACAGAAGGATGTGCTGCCTGTACTCGCCGCGGATGCGGCAGAAGTGGACCGAGGCGTGCGAGAAGGGCGACGCCGGGGAGCTGGTCGAGTTCTCGAGGCAGCGCCACGGGGTGTACGTGCAGACGGAGCTCCGGGTGCAGATGCTCCGGCAGATGCAGGAGCTCCAGATGATGAACGCCATGCACGCCGGCCTGATGAGCGTCACATACCAGGGCATCGAGGGCATGAGGGTCGTGTCCGGGACGACGGACGGGTACGAGCACGGCAACAGCGCGCTCGGGTGGCACGCGACGGAGGAGGGGGCCACGAGCGCGGCGTTCCGGGACCAGATGCAGTCGGGCATGGGCCAGGCCAACAGCGCGAGCACGTGGATGATGATGGCCCAACTGACGATGAAGTGGAAAGAGGTCGAGTGAGCGAGAAGATGACCCCCCACCCACCCCCCGGGGCAACTTTCGCTTGTCCATTCTGTTCAGTCGCTTCAACATGTCTCTCGGCCATTTTCTGTACTCTTTTTTAGGGCTGACCTTCGTAACCTGAGTTTGACTGCTACACGAAGAAAAGAGTACGGGTCGACTTGTCAAGAGACTTGTGCTGTATCGTGGCTTTCTGTCCTGACCGCACAACAACCGGTGTGTAGTAGCTATGAATACAGACCAACTTCATTGACAACTCCAACCACTGCTTGCCGTAGGCACAAGTATTTTCCAGGGTGTTGGGGCCGAGTACGTCCGCCCCCCCGCCCCTTTCTTTCCGAGTTATCTGGCTTACAATTCACGATGAAGTCATGTCAGTAGAACCCGCGAAACGTCTTCTCCCCCTCGGTTTGCTCCGAGTTAACCACCTCCCGCCACGCCGACAACAACCGGGGGGAAGATGAAGGAGGAAAGGACGACGCATATGAGAGACAAAAAAAAGCTGCGGCGCGTCGGTCCAGCGAGACACGTCCATCATCTCTGCTGGACAAACGAGGCTCCCCGCGGCTCTCGTTGATCGACGAACCCCCAGACTATCAACCAAGAGGTAGAGAGACGGAGAGAGAGAGAGAGAGCGAAAGGCCGAGTCAAAACCGAATGTCAAATTACCGGGCATATCTTCAGCCCTCCGTCATTACCCCACGCCCGCCGCGCCCCTCTCCCACTCGCTGCAGTCTTCGAGAACCGTTGATAGCCGGGGGGGACGGGGGGAGCTTTCACATCTGACACAACATGCCTCTTATCTCCCACTCAGTTACCTGTCTATACAAAGCCACCCTGTTAAAAAAGAAAGAAGGGGGGGGGGGGGGGGACTACTGACCCGATGTCGCCGACCTCGACGGCCCCCCCACACACACACACACGGCGCGGAGCGCCTCTTGCAACGCCCTGCAGGGCGCTTTTAGCTCACAGGAATTCTTGCATCCTTCTCCCTTTCCGAACTTTCGAGTCTCAAAGCCACATTCCCCCCCACCCCCTCCCCAGTCCTTCCACGGCCTGGTCGAGCTTCACTTCTCGAACAATGTCTTGTGTTGCTCTCCCCAGCATGTGAAGTAGTTGTGGCCACGCAGTCCGACCAACGTCTTTGGCAGCTTTGATGAACCGAGGCCCGGCCCCCAGCCAACCAGCCAACCAGCCAGCCAGCTTCATCGAAAAACGACTCATCGTTTTCCCAGAAAGAATGTAGAGGAAAGAAAGACAAGGAAAAGGGAAAAAAAAAAAAAAGAGGGGAGCCTTTTCCTCATGCATACAGCTACATTTCTGAGCAAAGTATTCAAAAAGGAAAAAACCAGCAGCAGCAGCAGCATGTTTTGTATCACCACGGGCCTGTGGAGCCGAGTGACCCTACGAGAGGCCGTTTTCTGCTACATACATGCATACATACATACACATACCCATTACGTATCCATCCCGCTTCGTCGCTCTCCATGCCGCGTTGGGAATAATGTCTATCTGCCCGTCTGTCTGTCTCGCTTTGGAACCCCCTCCTCTCCCCCCACCCACCCCCCATCTTTATTTGCCCATCATTTCGTCACCGAGGAGGGGAGGAGTGGAGGGGAAGGGGAGGGTTACTATAGGAAACGAAGGGAAAGAGAGTTGAGGAAAAAGCAAGAAAATGTCAGTCGTTCATTCCAACCCTGCGTCAACGCCAGCCCGTCCGTCGATCCTTCCCTTCCTTCCCCTTCACCTTCCTCCCAGGAACGGAACAAGCATGCCGCCGTGGTTCCCGGGCACGCTACCTCGCTCGCCTTCCCCTTCCGGAAGAGGCCTAGCCCACCTCCCGGGGCTCTCTCTCTCCCTCTCTCCATTTCGCCGACCGAACTGTCGCACTGTCGCATCTCGAAAAAGGCTTCCCGGCACTCGGTATGCGGGGCCAACAAGGGGTGGGGGGGCCAGACCGAGATCCCAAAGGGGCCAAGCCGGACCGCCGACATGCCGCCACCACCGTCCAACGGCCGGCGGCCGCTCGCACGCGCGCGAGAGAGAGAAAGAGAGAGAGAGAGACGTCGGTCGGGAGCCACGGCGTCCTTTCCCGTCCCTCAGCTTTTTACACGTACTAAATCGGGGTCCCGTGACCTCGTACCCGACTCTATTTCCCACTCCTTCCGTATCCTTTCTCTCTCTCTTTCCTTCTTCCTCCGCCCCCCGTCCCCCGTCCCTGCGTCTTTCGGAACCTCCCATCGTGGCATGGGCGGCAAGACCTGGAAGTACCGACAAACGGCCTCAAACGAACAACGCCCGCTGTTCATCTGTCTGTTCTGTCTTGTCCGTCCGATCGTCCGTTTCGAGCAACAACTCGTCTTCGCAGCCCCCCCGGTTCTGGACCTGCAAGTCTCACACCGAGAGTCGTCACTGGACTCGTCGCCACAGTCCGACGTATGCACGCACGCCCTTGACTCTTGCAAAAAAAACCAAAAAACAACAACCCCCAAGTCTCCATTTCTACCCGGCCGATGTCGCACATCCATCGCCTTACATCAGCGCAAGGCGAGAAGAAAAAAGCAAAAGTGCGTGCGTGCGTGCATGCGCCGCCGGCTCTAGACGCGGGTGAGATTCGGACATGGGGCGAGGTGCCCGTCCCCTACCTGCTATGGTAGGAGATGGGTGTGTCGTCAGCAATCCCTTCGCCCTCTCCTCTCCTCTCCTCCCCGCTCCTCCCCTCATCTTCCAATGAGTCGCTTCACGTACGCGGGAAAGAACGAGTAGAAGGCGACCGGACAAACTCATGAAGCAAGACCCCCCCCCCCCCCCCCCC
>MU846380.1:0-32500 GCA_030867225.1 Colletotrichum caudatum
AGCCTATAGCTATATACTATATAAGTATAAAGCTTTAGCTAATAGTAACTTTTACTTTAACTTATTAGTAAGTAATACCTTTTATAATAGTTAATAAGTATATAACTAGGGGTGTCTCTACTTTTAAATATAACCTTAACATAAGATAACACGGTCGGTCTGTGCCTGTCATCCCGCATAGTCACGTGGTAAAACCTTCACGATTCTGCTGAGCGGAGCAATATTGATCCGCTGTCACGCCCGCCATCGACAAGCCCGGAATAACATACCACCGGTCTCCGTCATTACCTCCACCAGCACCAGCCAGCCAGCCGCGCCTCGCATCCAACTTCTCCATCCTCCTCCATCCCATCTATCCCCCCGTCCTTCAACATCATCCACATCATTATCCACATCGGCGCCGCGGCTTCTCTTCTTCTTCTTCTTCGCCCTAGCGCTCTTCCTGTCAAGCAGGTCACATTGCGGCGCCCCCGACCATTCAACTGCTCCTGGCTGTTTGGCAGACTCATTGCGCAAGTAGGACTGGGATCCCGTCGGAACTCATCCAACCTCGTTGCCTTCACGCCTGGCGGTTGGATCTGTCACCCGTCGCCCTGGTCATTCTACTGCTCGCGCAAGAGCCCCCAATGCACCTCGAGCAGGGTCGGGATCTCGCCGTGACGCGTCCTCGTGTGCGACTGGCTGGCGACGCACCCCCCAGCAGAACCGATTAGGGGCTATCCATAGTACATTGACTGTGGTAAGTATTAACCATTCTGCTTCTCGTGCGCTGCTTCCTCGGGGTACAAGTTTAGAAGATTAAATAAAGCGAATACAACATGTCCGTCGAGGACAAGCCTTTTGTACATGAAGTCTTTGCGGTGTGTGAAGATGAACAAGATGGGCGACAGCCCAAACTTCTCGACCAGCCCTTTCAACTATATGTCAGCTGTAAACCGTCTTCGTCAGTCTTCTTCCGTCTCAAGGTTTCCCTCACCAACGGCACCTCTCGCAAAGTCATGGTTTACTTGCAAATCACGCCTGATCGAATTTCTTCCCTGCGTCACACGACCTGTAACTCAGCCGACATTGAGAATCCAAGCCCGCCTTGCCTCGAACATGTGCGTCAGAAACTGGGCGGGAAGCGCTCAGTAACCCGCCTCCAGTTCCAGCTACACAGCGCCGCCCACGCTCAGCTCGTCGTGCCAATCGGCTTCACTCTCGATGAGCCCCCAGATAGCCCCGCGCGGCGTGCCTTTGGATTCGCCAACTCCCTTGCCGCCGCTTCCCTGTTTTCCTTATACCTCTCTCACAATGTCTTGTCGATGACCAAGTTTCAAAGCTTCGCCGGGGCTCTCGAGCAGTTTCCGACTCTAAGCGCAGTGCAGCGTCAGCGGTATGCGCGGATTGTGGACTTGCGCGGACTCTACAATGGCACGGGGGGAATGGAAATAACCCCCGAGGGCCATAACGGCAGCCCTCTGCCAAATGTAGATCAAAACGGCTGCACAACACCACCCACAGCCGACTCGTGTGCTACCACCGTTCCTTTTGACACTCCATCGCGTTATAGAGATTCGCCACCGCGGTATGAAGAGTGCCCGGTTGAGGAACGGCAGCCGAAGGCCAGGTCAGACGCCAAAGCCACCTCCGTCGAAAGTCTCAGCGGCCACCCTGCCCCGCCCGAATACACAGACACCGAACAGCAGCACCATGTCTTCAATGCCTCCAAACCCTTGCTCCATCGCCGGAGCGACGACATTGATATACGTCAGACGTGCAAAAGAAGACATTCATTTGCTGCCGGGTCCCCGAGTATGGCGTTAATGGGAACCGCCCAACGCCCGGAGAAAATGCAGCGATCTCGGATTGCAGACTCGGACTGCTCTCGGGCAAGGTTGGAGCTTCTGCTTGAGCAGCAACGCCGACAAATCAAACAGCTACAAAAAGACATGGAGGAACTCAAGAGGCGGAACACAGAGCTCGAGGGGCGGTACAGCGAGGTGGAGGAAACCTGTTGTGACTTGGAGAGTCGTCAAGCCGAAACCAAAGATACCATCGAATCCATATTGACACATACCGGCGAGCTTGATGACGAGTGCGAGAAGCTCGGAAAGCAAATGCCAGACATGTATGAGGAGGTGGAGGACACGGTCAAGGAGTTGGTGGGTGAATGGGTCCAGGAGAATATGGCGGAAATCATAAAAGGGCACATCGACGAGCAAGTCGCCGCTCAAATAGCTCTAGTGAAGACCAAGATGTGCCGGGCCCTACAAGATTAGTCGCCCCTGCTGATTTTTGCTGCTGCTTGCATCGCGTAATCGTATAATGCTTCGGTGAACATGTGTTATCAACGATCCTGCTGTCACCACCAGCGGCTAAACAGGCTAGATGCACAGTTGGTTGCGCCGCCTGGTCAAGCCTTGCTTATACAGCATTACTAGATATCATCTAAATTCATCATTGATAGATAGCATGATCGTCCCCCGCAGCTCCTCTTCAGCTAAACAATGCGGTCTTTCATCCTCAAATTGCCACTCTCCTTCAAGCAGCCTGAACACCGCGCTCAACCACGAAAGTCTCATCGTGGATTCCGCGATTGACACGAATTCATCGGCGCGATGCAGCTTGCTGATTTTGACGCTTGTAAACTGCTAAAGCCTTGGTGGCGTGAATGCAGTTAGAAGGAAACACGGCGTGGCATCGTCCACTACCTATCGAGAGATCAGAGTAGATATGGCGACACTGCGTGGATTCAGTCAGCCACACCGTCTCGGAAGACCGCCCAGGCAATAAAGAAGACCCTATACATGGCAGACGCCGTAACAACGGCGGGATGTCCCAGCGCGCTGGAAGAAATAATGATGATGGGCAGCCTCTGAAAGCTCTGGTGTTTCGCGCCACGCAGACTGACGAAATCGATGCGTCGTGGTCGTGGACCGTAGTTGTTCACCTTCTTGCTCAGGGTCGCCGTTTGAGCATGCGCCGAGCTTCTCACGAATATTCTAAACCTAGTTCCGATGTCCTTGTCCCCAAACGGTTCGTAGGGCTCGACCAACCCCGGCACACCGTCCGAGACGTCTTGCTCGACCAAGGTCTCGGGAACAGATAGGAAAACGAGGGATAAAGCCAAGCCCGAGACAATGGCTGGAAACGGAAGCTCCGTTGCCAGTTCAGGGATGTGGTGACATGGCCGCTGATCACGGGGATCAGGTTGAAGGCAGGCAGTTGCGCACATTCCAGAGACCGACCCAACCAACGCCCACGCTTGTGACGGTCAAAGACGTCGTTCGTCAATGAAAGCCGTGCCAGCGAGCGACATGAATATACCCAGGCCAAAGCCCCGGAGGGGACTATGCCAGACGTCCAAGAGAGGCGGACACTTCGTGCAGATCTCAATGACCACTCCTCCAACTTTGGAAAAAGGCCGGTTGTTTCCTTGAAATATGTGGACATACTCAAGGCAACAGCGAGAGCGGTATGTGGGGGGACACGGAGACCAAACGCGCCAAATGCAGAGCAGACTACCAGTGACCCTTGCGGTCGGATATCAAGGGTCTGCCTAGCGGTGGGCTCATCCCCATCGAGGAGCTGAATGTAAGACAGCCGGGAAAAGGAACATGCATCAACGTTTGGCTCCCAACCTCGGTCAACATCCTAGACAAGGCTTTTGATACTTGGGCACTATTATGTAACCTGCTCAGCGGCGAAGATGCCAGCAGGATGTCCAACAGCACATCCTGCTCATGCTTGATGGTTTGGGTTTCTCTAGACGAGACTCCCAACCTATTGCTAGGGCAAAATCTCAACGGGGGATAGGGAACCGTTAGTTGTAACATGCATGTAGATAAACGTGTGCATGCCGCTACATTGTGCTAGTTGTATGCATACCTTTCTCAATCAGCTTTCAAATTTCCATACATCTTCCAATGCCATCATCCTGCGTCGTAAGCCTTCCCCATACTGCACATGTGCCTGCCATTTTATCTTCTTACTGTGTTCCGTCATCAGCATTGAAAGCCCCGCAAGTCGTCGCAGCTGGCACACAATGATGGTTGCAAAAACAGCCTGGTGCTCCTCAGCAGTATCAATCTGATATTTCCCCATAGTTATCCGAGTCTTTTGCTGCTGCTGCTGCTGCTGCTGCTGATTGTGATGTCTTTCTCTGCGGCTATGACTGTCGTTCCGGACCCCCTGAGGCCGGTACCGCTTTCTCCACCACTGTGCAACCTCCTCGAAGCCAGTTGTGAGCTTCTCGTATATGACCAGATTGAGCATACAGATCCCCGACTCTTGTCGGCATGCGCGGCATTGAGCCAGGACGAGGCACCGCGATATGTTGTTCTTGAGGAGGAAGATCGTGTTCTCCGCCATGTTCCAGTCAGTACCTACGGGGGGTACGGCGACTTCTTCGAGAACCTGAAGAGCCACCTCTGTGCATTCGCAGTCGGTATCGTCGTAGCTATTACTGGAGTCCTCATATGAGTCGGTGTCGATCTCCATACCATTGCACGAAGAGGTTGAGGACTGTGCGCGGCTTTGGTCTGATGGGTTGGACCTGGAGTAGAAGACATTGCTGAATTTGGAGGAGGAGGCTCGGCATGGTTGATTAGGAGGATTAAGCAATGGTCCTTTGCCCAAGTCATGGGTGGATGGGCGGCTGGAACCGCCTAGGCTTCTTTTGCTGCTGCTGAAAGCGTCGATTTGGGCCAATATTGTGTTGGAAGAACTGTCGTTGACTAGTGCGGTACTCGAATAAGAATGTGATGAAGCCCGCTCGTCTTTGGAGGGGACGGTACGAGCATGATATTCCGGCTGTGGCTTACCTGAAATGAGGTCGTGCGTGAGAAGTCCATCGGCCCCAAACGGATCAAGTAGTTTGGCAAAGCTCTCGTGTGGATCTTCCATATATTCTTCAGTGAAGTCAAGGAACAATCTTGGGTCTATGTCCTCGGGACACGGCGCAATAGGCTGACTACCTGCTACGGTCGCGTGCCCTTGGAAGACGCCCATGTGAGAAGCATCCTCCTCGTGTTGAGGCCGGTTTGTTGGATGTGCAGACTCTGTATCGCTACGGTTGCTGCCCCTTCCGCTGCTGCCGCTGCTGCGTGATCCGGTATCCGAGCCTGATGAGGCTGGTTTGTTCCGAGGAACATGTCTCGGGACAGTTCTTGTACTGGCAACTGCGACTTGAATGCTAGACATATCGTCTTCATCCCCAGGGCGACCGCTCCCTCGAGCAGTCGTGTCAGGATGCGGGTCGCCACCACCATGTCCGGCTGGGGTCTGCGGCCGATCACTCTCAGTCGAGGTCCCTCCTTGCTGCTTGTTGCTGCTGCTGCTGCTGCTGCCGCCTCGTCTCCTCTGGGCATCATACACACATCGTATGCCGCGCTGTTGGCACCGACGACATCCCACCATCTCGCGGCTGCATCGAAGCTGTGGCCATCGTATTAGATATATAGAGTAACTGTCACTCCAGCCTCAAAGATGGTAAGAAACTGGGACACACCTTCTTTTTTCGACAGGAATTGCAAGCCACATGGGACGTATTGGTCGGCCGACCCATACGATCCGTCGCATGGAGATGCTGCATCTCGCTTGAATCCTCATTGCTGCCACATTTCAGCGTCATGAACATGGCTGTCACTGAGCAGCACTCCCATAGCAAATGTGGCAATGGCAACGGCAATCGTGTAATTCCTGTGGGCTTCCTTGGCCGAGCGGAGAATCGGGTGGCGTACGACTTGATTTTATGGCGAGGTTTCACCCCCGCCTAACGTACTCAGCCTTGTCCTTGACGAGAATAACACGATATCCGCGCCTATATAAGGATCGGTTTATAGGTGGATCTACTAGGGTCTTTTTGTGAGAAAGACGCGGGGCGGTATTGTAGGATTCGATACCCTGAGGCTGTATTTGGCGGGCCGCTTGTTGGGTACATAGTAATGTTTGTGGGCTGTTAACGTTAAAGCGCGGTCAACTACGGATAGATACGCGTGCATCAGATAGTGGGATTTCCCCATCTGAAAGGGGTAAATCCATCCGATGGCACATACATGCTAACCCTTACGGCCAGGCATTCTAGGCCGGAAATAAGGGATAGTTACACGTATATATTACAAGATGTACTTCTAAATCAAAGAAGCATGAGTCAGTAACGCCCCTCAAGTCGTCAATGCCCTTCCCTCACTTGATGGGTTGCCAGGCTGACAAGGACGTTCGCGCCAGGGATCGAGAACCTGCATGCAAGGACTGGCCGCAGTGATCCCCTATTCTCCTGCATTATTTATTAAACCAGTCAGACAGCAAACAAGCTGCCCCACCGGGGTTTGCCACCGGACCGTTGCGGCAAAGTCCTGTCAGCAAATGGCGCAACCAGGGCACAGGACAATGAGGATTTGAAGCTTGCCGCCACCATCGGGGTGTGCAAGAACAAGCTTCTTCGGACCTTTTCCGTCATGCAGGAATGGAGGGCTGTGATTCGACCTCCTCCGTTAGTGAGTAAACTTGCATAGGCTGCAGGAAAGCGTAGCATCGGAAGATGGTGTGTGCGTGCGCGCGCGTGTGGTTGAATAAACCCAGACTGGACGACTAGACTTACACCCTGCCGAAAACAAAACGTTTGTTGCTGCCGCTATGGAGGTGGTAACAGCACTGTTAGAAATTCGGTGTTTCGACACCGAGGCCTAGTTGGAGTAACAGGTTATCGAGCTACCGAGCTGCTTATGGGGCGGGATTTTACCTTCCATATACGGTAATTCGGGGTTGATAGAGAGAGCCCCTGTCACATTCCGTGTGGTGGGGATTGGCTCTCACCACACATGCATATGATAATGAGTTGTTCTAGGCACCAGCTCATATGACTTGAAGACATGGGTTCCTCGAGCCGGAACAATGATGCCGGAGTGTGTCACTTTGATAGTGGCGGTTCAAGCCATGTTGAAGTGTTCCTCGTCTTTTCGCAGGTTATGAACAGCTTTGGCTGACCCTGGAATCTAATTAACACATTGAGCCGAGCCCAATTGGCTCTACATCACACTTTCTCGTCTCTCCATCAAACGGCTGTCTATAAACCAATCGTGCCGCAAACATCGAGACTGATGCTACGTCTCGATGGCTTCATCCGTGATGGCATCGAGCCCCCGGCGGATATCGTTAATAATATCGTCCACGTCTTCAGTTCCTACGGAAAGCCGGATGAGGTCCTGATGACAGGTCAACCGGATGTCAGATATCACAGTTCGTAGCAACCTGGACGGTCCAGACCTACCTCGGTGATGCCCGCATTCAGTCTATCCTGCTCAGTCATGATGGCGTGGGTCGAGCTCCAGGGGTGCGTTGCCATTGTCTTACAGTCCCCGACGCTGCAGCCCCCCAACCGTTAGCCCCGGGACTCTTCATCCTGCTTCCCGGCTTCAGAAACTGGGCGGACGTACTTTGTCATGTTTGATACCAAACGTAGCGCATCTACGAATGCTTTGCTGCCTACCGTACCACCCTTGACACCAAAGGACAGAACCCCTCCGTACCCCCGTCGCAGGTACTTCTTTGCCCTCTCATGATACTTATCCGTCGGAAGTCCTATCAGCAGTCGGGCATGGTCAGTCCACCTCTCATCTAAAACCCCCTAGTTCCCGCCCACCACGGGTGCAGGGATTCTTCCAATGACCCTTGGGCCATTGGAGGGGCTAAGAGATCGGCTTACCGGGGTAGCTGATCCACTGCGTCCGCTCGTGTTCGGCTAGGAAAGACGCAATCCGCAACGCGTTGGCAGCAATCCTATCGCAGCGGAGGCTCAGGGTCTCCATGCCGAGAAGGATCTGTTGTGCCGCAAAGGGATTTAGGACGCTGCCCACCTCCATGACAACCTCGATGCGCAGCGCCATGGCGAAGGCCACGTTGCCAAAGTTTCCCGCGAAAGAAAAGGCCATGGGCCCGTCGCTCGTCTGCGTGAGGTGCGGGAACCGCGCGCCCGCCTTCTGCCAGTCAAAGCGTCCCGAGTCAACAATGACACCGCCCACCGTCGTCCCGTGGCCGCCGAGCCACTTGGTAGCCGAGTGCACGACGATGTCGGCGCCGAAAGCCACAACGGGGCACCAGAAACCCCCTGCTCCGAAGGTGTTGTCAACCTGGTGAAAGTCTCGTAAGTCCGCGGATCGTCCCGACTCCCGCCCACACACCACGAGACCCCCCCCCCCCCCCCCTTTTGGAGGGTGTCCCGGTTGACAGGCCACTAATAAACTTACCACAAAAGGCACGTGGTGCTCATGTGCAATGTCGGCAATGGCCTGAAGATCCGGGATGCTGACGCGTGGATTTCCCACCGTCTCAACAAAAACCAGCTTGGTTCTATCGTCAATGAGCGGCCGGTAGGCCTCGGCGTCGTCCGAAGACGCCCATCGGACAGACACGCCCATGCGCGGCAACAAGGTCTTGAACAGACTGTAGCTGCCTCCGTAAAGGGCTGTCGACGCAACGATGTTATCCCCGCTGTGAGCCAGACACATGATGGTCTGGAACACAGCTGACTGGCCGGAAGCGCAGGCGACAGCGGCCGTCCCCCCCTCAAGGGCCGCTATGCGCTTCTCGAGGACTTCTACCGTGGGCTGTCCCACGTCAGCAAAGGCTTGGACCGCTACGTCCTTGCAACAACGGAATGCAGCTGATTGGACAATACCCACATTTGCTATCCTGGAATACACGTATCCGGCCTCCTCGTTACTACACACCCGGCGGGCGTGCTCGCTGTCGGTGAAGACATATGACTAAGTGTTCGGGATTGCCAGTTAGTTGCCGTGGCTGCATCTCAACTCAGGATCCGCACGAGATCTCACCGCCGTGGCGTAGATCGGCACCGCCCTCGATTTCGTCGTGGGGTCAGGCTTAGCTCCGGCGTGGATCTGGCGGGTATCGAAGGCCCGCCCGGACTCCAGGTCAACGTCCACCTTGAAAGGAGCGAATGCGTCCGTCATGTCCGGCTGTTTTCGGAAATTTGAAAAAGAAGTTGCGGGCGAAATAGCTTGCCTGCTCCGGAATCTGGTCGGAAGCATCCATTCGGCGTCGGCTTGCTGGCGATACTTCTATTCGGAGCCTGAGCCATTATCTTGGTTGATCTCAACGAAGCATTCAGCGATTCCCGTTTGATGATGTGGAAGCTGGCACGAGGCTGGTGAGGGTTCGGAGATTCTCCCATTCGTGTTCCAATTGTCAGCAAGATTGGCCTTGTACGCTTGCCTCATCGGGCATTTTCCGAGGCTCACAGTCGAGTTGCATGGATTCTCGGAGGGTGATGGATTTTGACAAATCCGACTTGGCCCCATGATGGGTTGCCCAATAGCGTATTATATCCAAGCTTGTGGTCTGATAATGAAGCCTTTTTGCCCGTGTCAAGAGTGAGGCCAAGTCTTCGGCGTTTTTCATAGCAAAATCCATCAGAATGTCTCTATTTCAGCCATCGGCTATGCCGCTGGGATACATTGCATATAAATTTACCTTGGCGAAAGACGCATACCACGATACTGAAGTCATAAGTCTGATCGTTATCATAGCGTCTATCATTGCCACAGTGTACTGGCTATCCAGTCGCTGTAAGCAGATTTATGTTGAAAACGTTCCTTTTGTCGGTGGCAGCGATGAGAATGCCATCAGGAAGAACCGGATTCGGTTCGTGAACGACAGCAAGAACATGCTGTTAGAGGGCTATAAGCAGGTATGGGGTCGTATCCTAAGTTTAATTGCGTCTGGGGATACAGTCTCTCCGTGGAGCAGAGCTGTGCTGATCTCACTTTGTTGTGTCCATTCTAGGCCGACCGCGGGCTGTACTACGTACCAAGCAAACTGGGAGAGCGACTGATGATTCCCGTCAAATACTTGGAAGATTTGAAGTCGGCACCAGTCAACGAGATCGACTTTGTAGCCACATTCATTGAGGTCCGCAAGCCCTCTACGCGGTGTGACTATTTCGCAACTGACAGGATGGCAGATGTTTGAGGGCAAATACACCACAATGGGTAGCCGCTCAACTCTTCATCCCCGTGTTGTGAGAGGGCAGCTCAATCGGAACTTGTGTGAGTTATTAGATGGGAGCCTTGGTCGTGGGCTTTTTTTGAGCTGATCCCAACACCCAGGGACTGTCATGGATCACGTCCAGGAAGAGATCAAAGACGCGTTCGAAGATTCTTTTCCTCCCTGTGAAGGTAAAACCCTCTCCTTCTCCTCTTTCTCCTAACTAAGTGAGGGAAAGAACTTGTCTTACGGTGTTGAATAGATTGGACCGAGGTAGACGTTGTTGACCGAATTACACAAATTGTGGCACGCGTGTCAAGCCGCATGTTTGGAGGCACCACGCTCAGCCGCAACAGAGAATGGATTCAATCCTCCATCGACTTCGCAACAGATGGCTTCATCGGAGCCCAGTCCCTGAAGAAGTATCCGGAATTCTTGAAACCCGCCGTCGCTCGCTTCATACCAGCCATCCAGAACATCAAGAACCACTACGCTGCCGCAGAGAGAGCCGCGATCCCGCTTCTCAAAGAACGTGCAGCTAATGGCACAGCTGCACCCGACTTACTCTACTGGATGGCTGAGGATGCCAAGGGAGACGAAAAAGACCTGGCCTTTCTTGCTGGTATTCTTCTGAAAGTTAGCTTTGCTGCCATCCATACCAGTGCAGCGGCACCTTCGCAGCTATTATATGATCTCTGCGATATGCCCGAGTACATTGCGCCACTCCGGACAGAGATCGAGGATAATTTGAACGAAAACGGACTCCTTGACCGCCAAGGATTTCAGGGGCTGACCAAGTTGGATAGCATCATGAAGGAAAGCCAGAGGTTCAATCCCCTACTTCTGGGTAAGTCTGCCAATTCCAACGTACATCACCTGCCAAACTCCACTGTGCTCGATGTTTAATACTACCTGCAGTAACCTTTGAGAGAGTTGTCACAGTAGACTACACTCTCTCCGATGGCCTGAAGATCCCCGCCAACACGACTATTGGCGTGCCTACGCATGCCATCTCGATGGACCCCGAGATCTTCCCCGAGCCCGAAAAGTTCATGGGCTTCCGTTTCGACGCGATGAACTCGAAGGCGTCTACGGACCCCACGGATGAAAAGGCAAAGCCCTCCGTCGCCTATGCTGCCGCCCACCCCGCGAGCATGGCCTTCGGGTATGGGCGACACGCGTGCCCTGGCCGCTTTTTCGCCTCGGCCGAAATCAAGGCCATCATGGTGTATCTCCTAAGGAATTACGACTTCAGGTTCCCAGACGGTCGGGATGAGAGACCTCCGAGCTTGATCTTTGAGACGCAGAACTTGCCTAATCCCGCTGGTCGAATCATGTTTAAGAAAAGATGACGGATAGATACTGTCGTATGACAGCTCACCCAAAACAAAGTCTCAGTGGATCAGGCGGCATTTTTAAAGGCAGAAAGAATAGCAAAATAATTGAATGCACTCCCTGACAGTTGTAGGCCGGAGCTATTCATTGTATGGGATTCTTAACATGCGTGATACAATCCGATCGTGACACCATCTAATTGGAGCACGAAGAATGGACCTACGCTGGACAAGGTTCAATCATAGCACTGGACTTGAATGTCTCCGCAAGCAAACACTTAGATGTAAATTAAGATGTCGTGATATAAGCCGTAATTGCGCAGTGGCAATTACGGATCCGCTTCTGTCATCACACAAGATAAAAACCACGTCTCGCGTATGCAAGCTATATTGTAGTATATACGCTCCAGGGAGATCTAGTGATGTTCAATCAAGGCGTGGTAGTAATAAAGGATCCTTCAGCAGCCGTCCCATATCCTCGGTGCAAATGTGAACCGAGATATCCACCCCGCTATCGGTCCATGACGGCCGATTGCCAGATGAGAATTCTCCGCTAGATGAGGGTGCTTCTTTGATAAGAATATTACCGTCCAGGTTTGGCACGACGCCGTCAGCATACCTGATGCGCGATCCAAGACCGAAATCAACATCATAGAGGCCAGCGCGCGCCCAGGTCGTCACCAGGATATGACGCCGTCCCAGAAATGCTTGCCATATCCGTTGAGGCGACTTCTCGTACGCAGCGCTATGAATATGATCTGCGAGGCTGGACGGATTGCTTACTCTGGCGATTGTATCCCGAATCTTCTGAGCGATGGGAACCATGGCTCTAGCGGCGTTGCCTGGTCCTGCACCGCCAACCTCGGAGTAGGGCAGCTCAACATTCATCATGATGATCGGGGAACCCATAAAGTCCTCACCTAGCTTAAAGGCGGATCGCACGCCGAGCACAAGATCGCAATGGACCGGGCCGTCATCCTCTCCGATCCCAAGCTGGCGTGCACGCATGATGCAGGACCAAACATGAGCTAAGACGGCATCATGCTTGCTGATTCTCGGGCTGCCTGCATTGCTACCCTTTGTAGCCTCCTTCCAAAGGAAATCAACCTGTTCCTTGTTGAGATGAACGGTGTAATCCGAGACAGGCGCCTTGAGATCCCACTCAGACCAGGGCATAGGCTTGCCTGCCGGAGGCACTGGCTCAGCCGTATCGAGGATTGCCGTGGGAGGCTTGCCAGGTGCAGCCCACCAATCATACCGATGCAGTGGCAGACTCTCCGTTCGTCTGATGATTGCCGGATCCGGCTCTCGGGCGTTGATGTCCCCCGCAGCAAGATTGTCCAACCGCGTAGGCTCGAATACGGGAGCCAGGGATAACGATGTCGGGCCCTCGAGTACGGCGCGGCTCACACTCGCCCAGTCTTTGACAAAGCGGATAAGACCTGAGATGTCTGCTAGGGGATGCGCCGTCTTGACAGCAAGGATAAAGCCACCGTCCGACAAAGCGGTGTATTGCACAGCCATGATGGGTTTGCGTAACCCCGTCTCAGTATCAGGTTCATTGGGCTGGAGAGCATGGGCTATTTCGGAAGGAGGGACGAATTTGCCGAGACTGTCATCTTCTCGGCTCCAAAGCGGTTGCGTCCTGACACGCTCTGTGAGGTAGATCGAGTTTGTGGTGGCAGAGCTGGTTGCTGAGATGAACTCGACACCGATGTCTGCGGCGGTCCCGAAGTGCGTGTACACGCGACCGAAGCGACGGGCGTGAGCGGGGAAGTCCTTGACTTCGGGCGGAAGCAGCGTATCGTCGCAGACGGTTATAGACTTCAAGTGGCCGGCCCATTGAGGGTAGGAACTTAGCGCCGTGCCGAGGGTTTGGCGGAGGTGCTCGTCTACTTCCAGCACCCTCTTACCGGCCGGAGGCTCGAAGAGCCAGATAGCGTTCGTAAGGGCAAAGTTGGCAGTAGTCGCATCTAACAGCGACAAGGGAATTGCTTGTTCGTGTGGCGCTGGCGTCCGGGGGAATACTCGCTCCCTTTTCGTTACTTTGATTTCCACCTCGGACGGCTTGGTGGTTGTGGACGACATGTCGGAGTCTGGAGGCAGATCCTTCTCGGGAAACGCTATGAAGGTATGCTCCTTTAGGCCGTCGATGCTCCATGCGACAGCAGATAAAATAGTCGCTCTCAACCCCTCATCATCATCCGGAGACGGAACGTAAAAGAGGACACCTACCTTGCATGGGTATGTGAGAAGTGGGGATTTCGGTCTATACCGACTCGGGATTTCTCCGAACTGCCATCAAGGGCTTAATCCGGTCGGACGAAGTGGAAGGAAACGAGGAGGATTTAACGTCGTCGAACGCCATGTGCCTTCTTCCATCGAGCTTCCGGGAATTCCCTGGTAGTCATCCAGGATTTTGTACGCCTCAGATGAAACTCGAAACTATCGGCCTGGTAAGTATCTTCATTTTGACTGCTGCCACAGCAACATGATGAGAGGTTGACTCAAAACCAGTTGCTAGCCTTTGGGCTCCTGTACAAGGTTACGCTTTGGTGGTTCCATCCTCTACGGAAATTTCCAGGCCCTTTCTCAGCGGCATTCAGCAATGTAAGCCATTCGTCCTCCGCGTCTGGTGATGTGATCTTTCGCGGCTTAGCAAGCAGGATCGTTTTAACAACCGCGCCACAGGTCCTTTACTCGTGGAACTTTATGAGAGGTAGACAGCCGTATCGCCAGCTGGAACTCCATGAGAAATACGGTAAGCGGAGTCCTCGCTGTTCTTGACAGCGCCTGTCTCATGATCAGCAGGACCTGTTGTTCGTGTTGCACCCAACGAACTAAGCTTCAGCACCTCCTCGTCATGGCGCGACATCTACGGCTCCCGAAAGGGCGTAGAGCCCTTTGTTAAGAGCGAATTTTATGACGGAGGCAACTTTGCCTCCGAGTCGCTCTCCATCGTCAGCGAACGTGATCCCAGTAAGCATGCCGAGATGCGCCGATATCTCAGCGGCGCCTTCTCCGACCGTTCCCTCAAGTCCCAGGAGCCGCTCATCGCAGAATGTGTGGACAGGCTTATCGGCAAGCTTGATGAAGCTGGCGGTGGTCCACACGGCACGAATGTGGTCATGTGGTTCAACCTCGTCACCTTTGATATCATCGGCAGTCTTGCGTTCGGAAAAGACTTCGGGGGCGTTGAAGCGGGAAAGGAGCATTTTTGGGTCTCCATTGTAACGAAGAGCCTGCGGCTGGGTGCTCTCGCCGATTGCTTTCGCAGGTTTCCGGCGGTTTCCGTGGTAGTGCAAAAGGTGTTTTCTGGATTCATCGATAAGTTGATGACGGAGAACCGCAAGCATCAGAAGTACACAATGGATCTTGTCCAAAGGTAAGTCTTCAATCCATCTAGCTCTGCACCTTGAGCTGTAACATCATCTGACTTGCGAATAGTCGACTGAACACCCATTCAGACCGTCAGGACTTTCTCACCAAGATGATTGAAGCTCGCCAAGAGGCATCGATCTCAGACTCCCAAATCGCTGCACACTCTTCCGATTTTGTGTACGTCTTATGAACTTTGCACCTTCTCGTGCAACTCTAACACCAAGATATTAGTATTGCCGGCAGTGAAACAACAGCCACAACCCTCTCTTGCATGACTTACTACCTGCTAAAGAACCCTTCTATCTTGGCTCGGCTGCAGGATGAAGTGCGGTCATCCTTCACCAGATACGAAGATATCAATGCAGGCACAGCGGTTCTTCTCAAGTACCTCAAAGCTGTTGCACAAGAGGCCATGCGCATCTACCCTCCACTCCCCTTCGCGCTTCCTCGCGTGGTTCCTCGAACCGGATGTACGGTTGACGGCCATTTCCTACCAGGCGGGGTACGTTAGCCTACGGGAGACTCTACTTCGCATTCAAGATGTCTCTCTCTAACAAAAGATTGCAGACCATCGTATCGACAAGCACCTTTGCGGCGAGCATGTCCACGGCCAATTTTGATGAGCCCTGGGAATTCAGACCAGAGAGATGGATTGGTCAGAGCAATCCCGACGATCTGGACGCAAGCCAGCCGTTTTCCTACGGAACAAGGTCATGCATGGGACGGAGGTATGTTTTTTTGAAGATATTGCTCTTTGATTGGATACTGATATCAACAGTCTCGGCTGGATGGAGCTTCAGACCATCATGGCCAAGATCATTTATCAGTACGACATAGAATCAGTTGACGACACTGTTGATTGGCATCGAGACTCGAAGATGCATACACTTTGGGAGAAGCCCGATCTTATGGTGAGGTTCAAGAAAAGGCACGTGCAGTGATACACATTGATGCCAAACAATGATGGTAAAAACGCCGGAAATAGGTAGCTGGCCTTAGATAGAAGCAATGACTTGCTTAGCCTACTAGTTAACTTGCGTATCTTTAATTATGTTCCTACGATGCTATCGTGTAATAGATGCTATTTGCCCTCTTAGATCCAGAACGGCTCACATGAGGGCTATGTCGACAAACACCTAACAACTTAACAAACAGGTGACAAGTTGCCGCTACTAGCATAACAACGTTGAATTATTTAGTCCTGGCTTACTGAATAGTGTCGCCCTTATTTAAACACTCTAAATAATGTCCTTTTATGCATAGCTAGGCATTTTACCTTCTGACATGCTCTTTATTAACAACAAGCTAATAGAGGCAATTAATTCCACCTGCTCATCAATAGTAACTGAAATATAGAGTTATTAAAGGTATCAGGTCAGGCTGCGTGTCACTCTAATCCAAAGCAATTGACCACGGCGGGACGCATCTACGGACAGAGATAAATGACCGGGCTGACTCCTCCTGCATCGTTCAGGTGGATGACCGGGAGAAAGCAACACTCAACAGCCCGATGTTTCATATAGGCAATACACAAAAGGCGCGCCTTGGTACGCTTCAAGTACAAGGAAAGGTTAGAACAAAAGTCCCTGCTGCAACCAGTCGCAGGTTGAGGCGTTGACAGCAACATCTAAAACCGGCCCAACCAAGGTGCCGTTCAGATTTTGCACACTAAGACCCTGGCCGGCTGTAAAGTCCGGAATAAAAGTTCCCGAGGCTGGATTAGGCGATCCTGAAGCAGCAAAGCTGGCAAAGTAGCGCTGCATGATAACGGCCAATGTCCCATTGACCCCCGAATCTGGGTTACTGGGGTCCATGAACGTGTACGTGAGGTCATTGGCGTGCCACGCTGGCGGTTCAGAAAACTGATAAGCGAAGCCGGTACCGAGAGCCTCGAAGATTTTGTCGAGAAAATAGTTGTTACAGGTAATAGTAACGTCGGCAACTAATCGGGCTATACGGCCAAGCTGGTTCACGTAGGCCAACGATCCGTCAAAATTGGGTGGGTATAGCGTTTGTGTGATGGCCGATAGTGCAGATTTGGATGCTTGAGGAAACAGCAAAGCGACATGGGAGTCGAACTGACTGTCGTTGTGGATGAAAGGGGACGCGAACAAGTTGCCTTCGTTTGTGTTGTGGCCACCCATGACTTGCACTGTGTGATCAAATTGTCCTTGATGCAGAAGCAGGGGAGGGTAGCCTTTGTAGCGGTTATCGTCTATTACTGGTCCTATCGCGAATATTTGGTCAGCTCAAAAGACCAAAGGGGACCGTGTCGCGCAACACACCGAAACCAAATGTGCCATAAGGCCGAGCGTTACCCACGACCATACCATTGGCAGTCTGCAGTACCTCGGTAGGCAGATCTTGCAGTTCAGCCAAAGAAGACACATTCGAGGCTCGCAAAACCGTGTGAAGTGTTTCTGTTTGCTGATACTCTGAGATGTAGTATGTATACGGGCTCTGAAAAATGGCCCTTTGGAACAACGACAGGGACGAAACTTCACGTGAAGTGAGGTGGTACAGGATGGATCCTGCTCCAGCCGACTCTCCCATGACAGTTACCGAGGCACTGTTTCCGCCAAAGAGGTGAATGTACTCTTGCACCCATTGCAGCGCGAAGACTTGATCCTGGAGTCCGAGATTGGGGGAAATATCATACGTGTCGGAACCAGCAAGGAAGCCCTTGTTGGATTGCACAATTCAGCCTCTTGATAACTGCAACGTAGTTGAAAGAGGGCACTCACGAATAATCCTAATCGGTAGTTTATGGATACGTATATCAGGTCTTGACGGTTTTGGGCTGCAGCACTTAACAATCCAACGCCGGACCCATATTCCGTCTTTGAGCCTTGTACGTAGCCGCCCCCGTGGATGAACAGCAGGACTGGTACCGTAGCCGTCATCCTGGCATTGAAAACTTTCTCGGGAACCAAGACGTCTAGAAACAAGCAGTCTTCGCTTGAACCCGGTCGCGCGGGATAGACATCACCCTCGGTGAATGAAGGCATCTCCGTCTGGTTCCCAACATCTGATCCTATGTAGTCAAACCATCCTGGCTGAGCCTGGGGACATTCAATTCTATAGGGGCCTGAAGACTGAGTTGTTCTGTTTTCCTCGGGTGATTTTGGGGGTTTGAATCGGTCCAAGCCGGTTGGCGGTGCTGCATAGCGAATGTTGGTAAAGTTGAAATGGGTGTGATTTACGTTGTCACCCTGTCGCGTAGTCAGTGACTACCATTCCTGAGTGGGAATATAATTAGTAGAACCCGTCGTGATAGAACTCACCTCGAGCAGGCCCTGTTGTATGGTATAGCCCAAGTCTACTGTGATAGTCGTCTCAGCCCGTAAAGGCGCTGCGTCAACAAGGTTGAACAGCGTGACGAGGATCGTGGTGAGGCAGAAAGACATCTTGAATCTCCCTCAAAGAGCTGGGGAGTGTAAATTCCAGCTCGGCCAATGAAAAAAGCGAACTGCTTCAAACATCTCAAAAGCTAGGACGGTTTCGCTGGCGGATACGGCACAGAGTGCTCTGCAGATCTTCGGGGGGTACCTGGTACGGAGGCGCGACACAACGGCAAACCGGACTTGTATTCTGCAAGTCTGCACCGAGTGGTGCTATTGCTATGAATTTCGGTCATGCAGTGTTTTTTGTTCTAGTGCCTTGTAAGGGTCATTGACAGCAGGTAGTCAGATCCCAGTGAAGACGAAAGGATTTGTCCGTATATGGCCATTTCCGAAACCCACATCTGACAGGCTTCCAACCAGCCTACAGACTGGAGGCGTGCCTATTAGATGGGTGATTCATGATGATAGATACTTATACGGGTTGATGTAAACTCTCAATATGGGCTCACCCTAGCCCGGAGTCCAGGGTCGCTGTGTTTTCCAAATCGAACCGAGGCCGTCTCTTCTCCTCCACTATTTTGGAAATGCTCGATATGCAGGATTCAAAACCAGCCAATTCTGGCGCCGCTGGCAGTCCGAAGTACAACACTTTCATCTCAAGCACCGACGTTGAATCGGATCATACCTCGACGACTGCCATTCCTGATGGAGCACTCACCTCACCGGACACCGATGGCCGCAGAGAAGAAACGTTTGAATTGGGTCGGGAGTATTTTCTGTCAACGAACTACATCGGCTCTCTCGCAGCCATCGGACTATCCGGGATGGCGGGCATCGGAGCTTTTTCCCTGATTGCTCCGATCTTGACTTCTGTCAACGAATCTATCGGCCCCGATGCCAATATCGTCTGGGTATCTCTTGCCAGCAACCTCGCCCAGGCAATCATGTTGACTATCACCGGTCGCCTATCCGATATGCTTGGCAGGCGGTACATCCAGACGGCAGGTACAGCGCTGGCTCTTATCGGTTGTATCATCGCTGCCACCGCCAAGACAGTCAACGTTCTCATAGGCGCAAACGTGTTTGTGGGACTAGGATCGGCTACTCAGGTCTCCTTCCCCTATCTCATTTCGGAACTTGTGCCTATGAACTACCGCTACTTTGCGTCGACCTACATCTACACTCTCCTGATCCCTGTAGCCGGCCTTGCGCCAGTCGTAGCAACCACTCTTGCTGCCAACACTGCTTACAGTTGGAGGTCATGCTACTACATCCTCATCGTCATCAACGCGCTTGCCCTGATGTGTTGGGCTGTATTCTACCACCCGCCATCTTGGACTGAGCTAACGGCAAGGGAGTCCGGAGGGGCACATGACAAGAAGAGCACCCTCCGCCACATCGACTACGGCGGCCTTTTCCTGCTCTCCTCCGGACTTCTTTTGTTCCTATTGGGAATCTCCTGGGGCGGATCGATATACCCATGGACGTCCGTAGCGGTTCTATGCACCATTATTCTGGGCGGCGTCATACTAGTCGGCTTCGTACTCTACGAGTGGCGGTGTCCGGCAACGCAACCTCTTGTGCCACTGGCGATGTTCAGGAACACGGGATGGGTGGCAGTGCTTCTCACCCTGTCGATGGCAGCTAGCATGTACTACGCGTTCAGCATTGTCTTCCCTTCACAGGTTGCAGTCCTTTATTCTTCGGAAAGTGAGGTGAACCAGGGCTGGCTCAAATGCGTCATCACGGCGCCTCCATTAGTCGGACAGATAACAGCGGGTTTGCTAGCCACACGAATCGGGAAAATCAAGTGGCAGCTCGTTACCACTGCTTCAGTTGGAGCGGTCTTTTATGCTGGTATGTGTTTCCGACCCGTGCATTTCTTCACCCAGTTATAAAGAAGGGAGAAGGGGGAAAGCTGACTGAATTGGCAAATGCCCAAATAGCAACGGCCTGTGTCAACACCCACAACCGCGATACTGTTGTTGCTCTCCTTATTGTTGGAGGCTTTGCCCTCGGCTGGGTCGATGCGCTTTGCCTTGCTTCGCTTTCTGTTACCCTGGAAAAGCAAAGCTTGATTGGCACAGGTGTCGGTATCGCCACCTCGCTGCGCACCTTTATTTCCACCTGCTCAGCAGCCATCTTCACCACCGTCCTCAATAACCGTCTAGCAACCACAGTGCCACAACTGGTACCTCCGGCGGTAACGGAGGCTGGCCTACCCGCCGCGTCCGTCCCCGAGTTCGTGCGTCTACTTAGCGTAGATCAAAGCTTGCTGACGTCCGTTCCCGGAACCAACTCTACCATCATTGAGATTGGGATTGAAATGTTCAAGGTGGCCAACGCGCGGGCTTACTCGACCGTTTTCTTAACAACCATTGCCTTCAGCGGATTGGGAGTTATTGTTAGTCTAATGACCCCTGAGATCGAGTCAAAGTTACACAAGAAAGTCACCTGTAAGCTGCAGGTGTAAAGCTGCAGAACGGTGTTGCCGAGCTGACAACATGTTCAAAAGCTCGTGCGATTGGGCTTTTAGTGTCTGTCGACAACAATCTGTTAAATGACGATAATTAGGTCGACCCTAGTAACATCTTTGATGTTAACGGCCAAGGGTGGAGTAGTCAAAGTAGGCAGACCCCGGAGGTCAGGGAGATAGGTTACAAACAGAGGAATAAAGCGAAATTTGAAAAGTGAAGACTAAGAAAGCCTTCAAATAATGCGATTCTATATGCTTTGTATATCTTAAGGTTGAAGTTCGGAGTGATTGATGTTGTGTACAAACTGGAACAGTCTAACCAGTCGGAAGCTCTATGTCATTGGACCTATGTCACTAGAGAAACTAGCCTGGTACACATTTCCCCCAAATAAACACTGGCCAGTTGAAATACTCTGTAGGCTCGTTCGATCCGGTATTAAAAAGTTAGACCCCAGAATTCTGCACGCGTATTACCTAGGTTACCTAGACTCAGGTCCAACACTGTTTACTTCGAGTGCTCATGATGAACTCAGCGGCGACGACCAGCATGACTTGTCTTCTCAAGGAGAACCTCCGAATAATATACGAAACTATTACTTCATCCTTTTACGAAAACGAAGCTCGTACGTGACATCCTGCGCAGCCATGACTTCCAAGAAACGGTTCAAAGGTCGATGTTTGCTATAGTCTTCACACAGCGCGATATCGTAGTTTTGAATAATGTAAATCAGAATGATTTTCAGCTCAGCTGACGCAAAGAACCGTCCTGGGCATGCGTGACGGCCGTGTCCTAAACCGGTGTTAGTGTTGTCTGGAACCATCCACCAAAAGTCTCTGTTACTTACCAAAACTCAAGGCTTCCTCATTAACGGCGGCAAATTGATATTTCTCCTCACCCTCAGTCTCCCGGAGTTTGTAGAAGCGAAGCCCATCAAAGTCATCTGGGTTCTTCCATATCGCGGGATCTCTGCTGACACACGCAGGCGAAGCAGCCAACGATGTGCCTGCTGGAATGACCACCCCGTTGGAGAGTTTCAGGGGCTTCAGGACTTTACGGTTTGTGGATACCAATGATGGCGGGCTCAGGCGCTGCACTTCACGGAGGAAGCTGTCCATCTTTTTCAGGTGGAAAAGGCCTTGCTTGGTGATGCTCCCGTCACGATGCAAAACAGAGTTTATCTCATCACGGAGCTCAGGTACATACTCGGGGTATCGCGCAAGATCGTAGAGGGTGTGCGAAAGCTGACCACCGGTGGTGTGGATGGCGGCAACGTTCATGACAATGTGTTCGTTTGCCTGGAATGCAAGGTCACCACCCCGACCATTGGAATTATCAATCAGCCATTGGATCATATCTGAATGTTGTTTTGAGTCGAGACCATTCTTCGCGTCTTCAAGTCTTTTTGTGATGATCGGCTTGAGCATCTCTGCAACCCTGCGCCGATAGTAACGCACTCGTTTCGTCTGGGGTACGATCCATTGCATGAAGGGCCACGACCACGAGGGATACTGCCACATCATGGCCGCACCGGAGAAAGAGTCGATGGTGGAATGAATGGCGGTGTGAACCCTGTCAAAATGTCAGCCGCACTCCCTCGTCCTCGCGAATTGTGCTGTACTCACCATTCCTCATTCCGCGACAGCGGCAAGCCAACAAAAACCCTGCCAGACACCAAAGCAATGACACGCGTGCACATGGCATAGACCGGTACTCTGATGCAGCCGTCCGCCTCGGGGGTGTACCCAGACATGAAGTTAGTCATTGCGTAATCCATCTCCTCCTGCATCAGAGGAATGAGATGTCCGATGCTTTTGGTCAGGTCAAATTTGACCGAATGGATCATGGCACTGCTGTTAGAAGCAACAGATGTGTATTGTCCCAAGTACCGGTCGTACATTTCTCTGCGGAAGCTGATTGTGTCTTCAGGGTACGCTTTGAGATCGTCCAGCAAGTGACTGCCCACAATGACCATCGGCTTGTTGGATGTCGGAATTTTAAACAGACGATCGCGGTACTAGAGAACGTGTTAGCACAATGACCTTGACGTCTATCCGACTTTGCTCACTCACCTCTGCGTAACCTTTCTGCATTATTTGCAAAAAGTCGTTTGAATCATTGGTTAAAAGTGGCGCATCCAACTCGGGATGCTTCCTTGTAAATATCCATAGTATTAAGACAACGAGAGCCGCACCCGTGCCCAGCAGATGGACTAGGTGGAAGCCCATGATGAAGATATCGTATCCCATTGTGGATCAAATAATAATTCAACGTTGGTTGATGAGGGGTAACGACACAGATTGTCGTAGTTTGGTGGGTGCACTGAACATGTGATCATCGCTGGGCACATGTATATACGAATAGTTACACTGGGAAGGCTGCAAGAGTAGACATTGGGCGGTTCTAGGGTATCTATTCCCACATCAGTGTGCGCTAACTATAATGGGGGAAAACCGATGCACTCGCACGCCGGGAAGATCCAGTTTTGGGTTTTCCCATTCGTAATGGTTCAATATGCGGCGGATTGTTCAAGTCTTCATGTTGCTTGTTGTCACGTAGTTAAGAAAAGAACGCCGATAATTACAAACAGTAACTAGTGCCTTCCATCCCATGTAACACAGCCTCTAGATCTAAGCTTAGTGAGATCATAAGAACCTTTTGTAGTAGGAGGCCCAATTATGTAAGCAGTGTAGACTCTATGTAGGCCCCTCCTAACTAGGAATCTTCGGGGTCGCCGTACTTTCTATATGATGATTATAGGAATATGGCTCGGTTATTGCCCATTCCATTGTAGCACAGCAGCGGACAGACCTCGGCTTGTAGCTATTATTGAGGGACCAGAATGCCGCTGTTATTCACAAGTGCTAACTAACGCCTCATATCCCACGTGAAGCTTGTATCTTTGTCTGATTGCAAGTCAGAGCGTCGTGTCTGACTGAAAACCCCATCGATTTGGCTCTTTCTGTCTGTAAATGATGTGCCAGTACCCTATTCAATTGGACCTCTCATCCCAAAGATAGCTGTGGCCCAAACGACCTGTCAGGGCGAGGTTGCCAGCGTGAGACTCCAAGTCTTCGGCAAACAGACGGTTCTTCATGTTGTGCCAGTCCATACTTCTCCACTCCTTTCCCTCGCGATCAACAATGACCGTGTCTGTCTCAGGTCTCATAAGATACACCACGGTCGGCTTGCTCTTTCCTGTAACTGCAGGGTGCTGGATTACACGGTGCAGTGAGGACCGCAGCACATTATTGGAAAGGAACTCTGCTGAATCACCAATGTTACACACAATGTGTCCTGGCTTAGGCGGAATAAACACCCAAGCCTTCTTTCCAGGGTGATAGACCTGCAGTCTGCCTACATCCGAGAATACCATTGAGAGACTTCCGATGTCGGTGTGCGGAACATGGCCGACTTCTTCGCTTTCGGGTCCATGCGGCAGATACTTGAGAAGCCCGAGAGCGGTAGGCGAGGCGCTACCCTTGCGATGGTGTCGGGCAAGGTTTTTTTCGTCCGTCAGATCGAGGGATCGTGAGAGGCTGTCCAAAAGAACCCTGCCAATGTCTCCGAGGCTCTGGTTCGTGGCTTCAATCACTTCTCGTTGCACCTGGAACGCCTTTGGCAGATTCGCGGGCTTATCTCGAGCAGCATTCCGAAGGGCATGCTCGAAAATCTGGAGCAAAATTCGGGTCAGAACATAGACAAATCTGGCTCCGCCGTCCGGATTTTCTGGTAGAGCTTACTAGGAACCCTTCGCATCCACCACCTTTACCCGCAACCGACCCGGTTCGAACATCGGCGGGCTTGTAACTGTTGCAACAGATTTGTCAGCTTCGTGATATTGCCAAGAAGCGAATGTTGTCTCCTTACCCGCCGATGATCTCCCCTCTGTCAACGCTGTCTTTATTGACCTCCCAGGTGGACTTTTCGCCCTGCGGCAGGCCGTAAAATTGCAGCGCCGCTGCAGTCACGATCTTGATCTTCTTCGTCACCTCGCGAGAAGGATGGTCTCTTAAATCAAGGTAAAAGAATCCTAGATCCTTTGATGCCTCCAGAAGACTCCGCTCTGCCGTTTTATCGCACTGCATTATTTTCCCGATGGAGATCCTGACCAGGTCTGTAACCTCATCCTGGGCCTTGTGCTCAGAGACCACATGGTTGACATCGACTTCGGCATGTGGAGCCATTGTCAATGGATAGAAAAGCTTTGTAGAGGGGGGGGGTGGGGGGGTTTCCTTCTGTTAATCAGGATGTCTATGCAAACAAAATGATTAAATAAGGTAAAAAGAGTTCTGTCAACCAGCGTGCTAAGGCTCAACAAAGCCTTTGCAACAGTGAACATAGCATTCATGAGCTCAAATTCCAAGTTAGTATAAGCTCAACTTATAGCAATTGTTGGTTATCTAACTGAAGCACCTCAAGCTACACCGCGACTGTCTCTGGTGGTCTGGATTTCACACCGGCTAAGGAATTTCCTATATAAGAATTTTCCGACTTACACCAAACCAAGACACAAGAGATTTTGACCGCCATCATACATGGTGTGCTCATCGACGATCAAATATTATCCTTATACCAGGAATTGAATAACCTCCATTAGGCAATGAACAGCTTGAACTTTCCTTGTGATTTCTTCCCTTTGAGCTTCAAACCGTGTTTCCCGTGCACCCTTGCCATGCTGATGGAAATGGCATAATGGAGACCGAGCAACTTTGTCGTAACCAGGAGCCACCATCACAGAGTCTGTATAGCCTCATGCGGTTGAATAATAACTCGAACTCCTTTTGTTCCGTCTTTAGGGGTTGGAACAAACCGATCGTAGTGGATCTCAACGTCCTCCTTGGTGGTACCGAAGAGGCTCATGCTGGAGCCCATACGGCGGATCAGTAGCCCGAATACCATGTAAAGCTCGGCATATGCAAGACTGGGTCGACGTGTCAGCGGTCCATTACCGGCTTTGAGGTGAATAAGGGTAGAACGTACTTGATTCCGATACACTGCCGGCTGCCACGAGAAAATGACAACAGGTACTTGTCAAGCTGATGATGGCGGCGGCCCCCTTCATCCAGCCAGCGCTCTGGCCGAAAATGACCGGCATCCGGGAACAAGTCCGGGTGGTTATGAATAAGGGTAGCGGTCATGCCCACCGGTGTTCCTGCTGGAATCTCATGTTCGACAATGATACGCTCTCCATCACCATCCGTAGGAGAGACGTTTGCCTTCAGTATGAGAGGTCCCAGAGGATTGATGCGCTGCAGCCGTGTGCTTACACCATAGGAGAGACGCAGTCCCTCGCAGATGACTGCACTGAGATAGGGTAACTGTTCCAGCCTATTCCAACTAACCCGTTCATTGATGTCAGGAATGGCAGACTCCAATTCACTCATCAGCTTCCTCAGGATTTCGTAGTCATCAAGGACGTAGAATAGCATTGCCGAAAGTGCCCATGCTGTGGTCTCGGTTCCGGCACCGATCACGATCTGCCCTTCTTGCCATAGACGCTCCAGTCTTTTCTCCTGCTGTGGGAGGTCTCCAGTCAGTAGCTCCTGGAATATTGTTTTCCCAGATGCACCGTTGATCTTCCCTGATGCGATCTCGTTTTGGGTCTGTCGTATCTGTCGTTTGATATCCTCTTGGAACCGCACGTAGATTGCGGCTTCGGGATTGATACGCATGACGAGCTTCTGAGGCAGCCTGTTCATCAAGGTGATGAGCCACGGGAACTGCTTGAACCACGGTCCCATGTCCGTCCCGGCAATGATGGCACGGTGGAAGTTTGGCTCAAAAGTCGGAGAATCCAAAAAGTTATAACTCTTGGCAAAAGCGTACTCTGTCACAACGTCTGTTGTCACACAGCTGAACGCCATGTTGATAGCGACAGGGTTGCTGCTTCCAGCGTGCGTCCGGAGCTGCGAGATCAGCTTTTCAATGGCGGTGTGGATTACGGGCTCCAGTCTGCTGACCGAGGACTTGGAGAAGAAGCGGTTCAGAGCGCCGCGGCGGAGGCGATGGAGGTCATGGCCGGGTGTGCCGAACACACTCTCCGGGATTCCGAACTGTGCGCTGAAATACGCATATTTGTCTCGTTTTTTGCCACCACCAGCGTAAAGCTCGTCGATAAAGGAAGGCTCGTTGACATGGAGCTCGTCCGGGCTGATACGCACGATGGGACCGTATTTCTCATGCATACGCTGGATTTCGAAGGTGTACCGTCCTCGTTGAATGCCGTCGAAATAAAACTCGTATAAAACCGTAAGAGCTGCAATTTTCGGGCCGGGAAACCTTGCCAACGGGTGCAGGTATAGTCTGTAAACGGCGAGGCCAAAAAGAAAGAGTGTAAAGCCAACGGCCGCAGTCAAGATGGGAGCCGCAGCCAAACAGCGAAGATTTCCAATGAAGGTGGTTGCCATGATGGGATCGAGAAAGACTTTGGTTGAGTCGCGAATCACGAAAAATTGCAGACGGAGCATAGGATGACAATCTGGAACCTTGGGGAAGCCTGTCCTCATTTATTCTCATTGGACAGTCCTGTATCCCCGTCACGACTATTTTGCGACTAAGCCCAGCAAAGGAAATGCCGAGCTCCGCATCCTGAAGTGCTGGGCCTCCAGGCCACGTGAAATCCATTGACCATTGGCAATATCAGGGTTCAAATCCTTAGACTCTTCTATCAATTCTTGGCCGACAAACGGGGTCCTAATGTCCTAATGTAATGGAAATACAATATTTTCCGCTATTCTCAGTCTTGCGTGGCTTGCCCAAGATCCCCGACTTTCCTATCGAGAGGAAGAGAAACCAAATCGGACAGATGGTTAATGAATCTGCGACCCATGCCCTCAACGCTATCCTGTGCATACCGACTACCATCATACCGCAAGCGGATGTTGAGTACGTCGCCTCTTTGAATGACACCAAGCCAGAAGGGTGCAGTTGGCTTCTGAACCTCGAAAATGCCCCAATGCTCTGTGTCGACTGGCATATCCAACAAGACCACCACATCAGAATCAAACCAGTATGCCTGGTCGCCGAATTCCCGAGCAACTTGCGTCTTCAACTCCGGGTAAGTCCACTGATAGTCATTGACGCGAAAGAAGGTACTCTGCAGTGATCTCATTATCTCCTCAATCGTTGCAGTCTTTTCTGTCTCTACTATGAGTGGACAGCGTCCATTCAGAGATCCTACCACGCGCTCGGCAGCTGGATGGTCAACATTTCGCCCGGATACACTGACCCTCATGCCTACAGTATCGGAATTGGTGTATTCCGTGAGTACCAAGGCCCAAGCAGTGTAGATTAGTATGGCTGTGGAGACTCCATGTAGGCGGGCGAAGTTGCCGAGGGCTTCGTTTTGCAACGGAACTTCAGACTCCCACCTGTCCCACGGTTGGATGCTAGGCACCTCGGGGGCTGCTAGTTGTACTGGCCGCAATCCTGCCCATGGCTTTGCGTAACGTTTCCAGAAATCCTCGATCGCTGGTGCCTGAAGCTGAGCTTCGCGGTTTAGATGTTGGGCGAGAACCTCATGTCTCGGCGCCGGTGGAAGTGTGGCAGCATTGCCGTCGATAATGACTTCGAGCTCTTCCAATATGATCCCGAAAGACCACGCGTCGGTGTGGAGATGGTGGCAGAGCCAGTTGATCTGAACGGTCTCCCCGGGCACTTCAACGGTCCAGAAATAGGGCTTCAAAATGAGACTCGGTGACTTTTGCGAACGCAGCGCTACCCACAGCGTCTCTCTCTCGCGTTCCGACACAGCCGTCATTTCCTGGTAGTCTTTCACCTTGAACTCTCGCCAATCAATGTCTGCTGTGGGATGCACGGTTTGAGCTTTATTTTCCATGTCAAATCCTGTTCGGTATATGGAGTGACGGTCGAATATGATCTCCCATGCCGCTCGTAAGCTTTTGGTACTGATGGAGGTGTGGGCGATGTCTCTGGTCAGACAATAGAAGACATAATTGCTCGACGGGTCAAGCTGAGTCTCCCTTAAGAGCTCGAGCTGATTTGGCGTGAGTGGTATGGTCGAGGGTTTTGCGTCAGCGGAGTTACCGCTGCCAAAGTCGTAGTTCATTGAGACTGCATCTCGAGCTATGGCTGCCACCGTGTCCAGCTCGAAAATCTTGCTCAACGGCAAACTGAGATTGGCGCGGCGGAGTTGAGATTGTAGTTTCACAGCCGTCAGGGAGTTACCCCCAAGTGCCCTGAACGATGCCGTGGACGGTATCTGCCTCGCTGGGCGATCAAAAATGGTTCCTAGAGCTTCAAGAACAATGCGCAAGGAAGGTGATGCGTCGCCCTCAGGGTTTCGGAAGGCCCGTAATTGATCGTCGACTCTGTCTCTGGCTATTGATTGCAAGGCTTTCGTGTCAACCTTTCCGTTCGGGGTCAATGGAAAGTCGTCAATAGCGAAAAGAAGGTCGGGTATGATGAAAGCATCGAATCTGTGCGTCAGATAACCGCGTAGCAGGTCGATTGACGTCTCCGAGGGCGTCACAAAAGCTACTAGCTGCTTTTGCAAGAGAAATGCTGTAGCTCGATGGACACCGGGAAAGCTTCGTAGTGCAGGCTCGACTTCCGATTCCAAGTTGATCAGAAACCCGCGGTTCTTGACGACACGGTCGACGCGGCCCAGAAAATACAGGCCGTCCTTTCCTCGGCGAGCAAGGTCTCCTGTACGGTAGTGACGGATGCCGTCTCTGTAGAAGAACTTCTGCCGTGTGAGAGCCTCCATGTTCAAGTATCCGACTGCAAGGCATGGCCCTCTGATGCAGATTTCTCCTTGTTCGACTTCATGCTCCAAATTATCATCGAGCAACACGATTTCAACCTCCGAGACCATGTGTCCAAGAACAATTGGGCCTCCGGGAACCATCTCCACAGTAGAGACCGCCGTGGTACACTCAGTAGGTCCATAGCAGTTGAAAACCTTTCTCGACGGGCTGGTCCAGAGTCTGACCAGGGCTTCCGTGGGAGCTTCACCCCCTATGTAGACGCTGTGTACACGGTTGAAGTCTGGTGTTGGATCAAGGCTGGCTAGCATCGAAGGTGTTAGGATGAGAGTATTACATGACGAGGCCGTTGTGATGACGTCGGATGGCTGGGCCATGGTGAGAGTCCCACCATGGCAAATAGTCGAGAATATGACTCCTGCGCACCCTGTACGTGTTCATAGGTTAGCGAAAATGACTTTGTTATCTCTAGACACTGATTCAACGGCGGTTGAATGTTGGAAAAATGACTAACCATCAAAAGCAACTGAGAAAAACAGCAGAACTCTTTCACCCGGGCTTCCTCTCATAGCCCCAGGGAAGCTCTGCTGCACAAGGTGAGCAGCACTGCTATGCGATACCATCACTCCTTTCGGCTTTCCGGTAGTACCGGACGTAAAGATGATGTAAATGAGATCAGAGTGCTTCATATCACTTCTGATGCGTTTGAGTTTCTCTGCTGTCTCGTCTGCGACCGGGTCATTCGTCTCCAGCATCCCAGGCACGCGTACCAGCTCGTAGTTGGAAATGGTTGTCTCCACGGTGGCCAGCACAAGGCGCGAGCCCACAGCTTCCAGGGTTGCTTCAACTCGTTCCAGACTCCAAGCCTTGAAGTCTATGGGACAGTATGAAGCACCCAGCCTAAGGATTCCCAGGACCGAGGCCAACATCTCCAAGCCCATGCTGGTGACTAAAGGAACGCGATCGCGGGGACGGAAGCCTCGCCGAAGCAATTCCATGGCGACTCGAACAGAGGCATTGTGCAGCTGGCCATAAGTAATGGGCTGACCCTGGAACTCTGCCGCGATGCTGTTCGGACTCCGCTTCGCATGTTGATCGAAAAGGTCAAGAACACTGGTGTTCAGCCCAGGTTCGCTTTTTTCGTTGTTGGTTTGTCGGATATCGGTGGCGTCGGGGACAGCCATTTTTACTGATTTGTCGACGCACATCTGCCTCGAAAGCTCCTAAGGTACTAAGCAGCAGACATGAGATCATTAATAGTTTGCGGCATTCGCGACATCTAAGTATGGCGGGTGGTTGCCGGACTAGGAGATGGACTGGTTGGACGGGATTTTCCCAATCTATCCAAATCCGATACTACTGGTGTCGCAATGTACACCCAACGACTATCGTTACTCATTATACTTGAGCCGTTCAGCTTGAGTACATTTCAGCTTCCTATATAGCATCTCTCATCGTGTGCTGTAAACGCCGGTAAAGACACCACTTTACGATTCGAGAATCATGGCCGTCATCAATGTGTCAGACCCTGCTTTCCGCGCGTACAAAGGCGCATAAGCTAAGCAGTGCGATGAAGGCCGCCCCGGATACACGGAAGCGTTATACCGGCCTATATTGAAATACCACGACGATGGTAAGGGCCTTAGATGCACAGTCGCAGATGTCAGGTGTGGCCCAGGAAGAGCGACACGGGAATTGGCGTGTTTCTTCTGACCGAGCGATAGGGATTGACCCCAGCGAGAACATGATTGACACCGCCCAGCAGGTTGGAGGAGTCGCACACAACGGCAGGCCCATCGCGTACTACGTTTCCCCTGCTGAGAACATCGCCGACTTGAAAGAGTTGCCAGACGGCAAAGTCGATCTCTTGACGGCTGCCGCGGCGGTTATTCAGAACTGTTAACTCGTATCTACTGGCAAAGTCCAATAACTCTTGTAACAGGCGCATTGGTTTGGTATGCCCCAGTTCTGGAGCCAGGCCGCTCGTCTGTTGCCACCAGGTGGATCGGTAGCTCTATGGACGACCGGCTGTTTCTATAGTCGTACGTAATTTCATCGTGACGGGTAAGGAAAGATGAATCACAGACTGCAAGCAGATCCTACATCCGACAACGCAGCCGAATTCAATCCAATCATGCGCCTCCTCGAAAGAAATGAGCTTGAGCAATGTGAGTTGGCCCAGAACGTCATGTCTCGCACTCTTCATGACGTTCTAGCTCTTCCATGGACAGTTGCCCCGCCCCATCCGACTTTGAAGAGTCAGCCTATCTTAGGCAAGGGTGGAATCGTAACGGTATTCTTACCGATGGACATGATTTTTTCGGAGAGTCGCTGGGAATCTCGTTGGACTTGCTGGAGAAGGTTTAATACGACACAGCCATCACTGTTACCCGATGGCGCGGAGCCAATCCGGAGTTGGCTTATGGTCCAGACGACTGTGTCAAAAAAGCTATCGCAGAGCTTCAAAGGGCAGCTGAACCAGAATAGAACGTTTCAATCTTATGGAATACTTCACCAGCTCTTCTGCTCTTCAAGCGTCGTTGAGATTGCTTAACCCACAACGGCCCAGGATCAAGTAACTCCCCCACCCCACTTACGCAAAACCCCTACCTCCGCAAACCATCACCACCATCATCACCACCACTATTACCACCACTATTACCACTTATTTCACCCACTTTACCACCCACCCATATGCAACTTTCGGCCTCACTGGGTAATTCGGATGCGCTGGATTCAGCCGGACTATCTATTTGACCGGTATCCGGGCCGGCATCCGGATTTACCGCCTGCTAGATATTATCTATAGTGGCAAATATGCTGTTAGGCGATAAAGGGACCTTTTTCCTTTTGCGTAACCGTTAGTCTTCTAGTTTGGCCTGTAATGAGCTGACTTACCTCTCTAGAAGGGCCACTTTAGAGGCCTGGTTGTCCTAGCCCTTTTGCACCTTTCTAGATAGGTGACGAAGAGTATAGGTATCCAGCCTATTACTGCCTAGCTGGGCCAACTGGTGTAATTGATGCCGTAAATCGGCAGACCGATAAGGGGTTGACTATAGGATGATAGATACGGCTTTATCCCACTGTTAGCTGCTAGGCTGGCTGGTCTGCTAGCTGGTCTGTGATGCCTTAGATACTAGGGAGTTAGATAGAGGGTGCCTTATAGATACTGGCCATAATCCAGCTGCCCTCTAGCCAGCCCTGATATTCTGGGCTGTTATTGCTGACTTACAGGCCTTAAAATAACAGTC